>JACCEG010000537.1:12506-86592 GCA_014065205.1 Tuber brumale
GTGCGCTGCCCCCATGACCTCTTAATAGGTCATGTGCGTGAAAGTAACTTATAACAAATGAAACCCCATGACGAATATCCTCGTCATAGTGCAGAACCATCTCCTTCCACTACCTGCCGGAAACGTCTCCTTCCACTACCTGCCGGAAACGTCTCCTTCCACTATCTGCCACAGAACTGTGACAACTGCGGGCCAAAGGTGAAGGGACGTTTTCGGCAAAAGACTCTAACAGGATATCCTAGTAGCAGAAGCTATTGGGGTATACCGAATCCACCCATATCCTTCTGAGATCAGCTGTAGGTTGGTTGGTCCTAGCCATAAGACTCCTCTATGGAGGCCAGCGTACCTAGGGGAAGCAAGCTCACAATGGAAGACCTAGATAAGTCGGAGCCAATTAAGACGTTAACACGTCGGGCTTGGACTTGCAATTGGCACTAGGTAGCCTGGCATGAACTTGATCACTTCATGACCGAAGAGACTACTGGAATGATAGTCGACAAGACTAGCGTAATATAATAGTCTATGCGGATATCTAAGTTGGAGGCTGCTGTTTGGCATAACAAATAGCGTAGTCATCTCAACGGAGGAATACTATTCCGCATCCACAAAATAGTGTGATATGTTTCAGGGTAAAATGGTGTTCGCACTTATAAGATTCTGGACGTTTGCGTATTAAAACCAGAGTGGTACTTCGCGGGCATAGTAGTAAGAAGTAGTCCGCGGACACTCAGAGGTGGGATATAAATATCGAAGTACCTCCCAAGCTTTACAGACATCATCAAGCAACAGGGAAGAGATCTTATCAATGTAATATTGTTTTACACTTTAAATCATTACCTTACCTATTTCATCGCGATGAGCCTTCCGCGACAGATTCTCTGATCAAAGATTTTTGGCCTACGTCTCTTGGTTGCATACATGAGTTTGGCGTCCGCCTAACAGTATATTGATAGTTCTCCTGTTACCAAGGCTCACTATACGAACTACGAGTTCACTTCGAACTCCACCCACATCTCAGACTTTGACTACATTTTCAAAGCATTGCACTGTCCCATCTATGTTCAGATATTCGAAGAAACCTGCGACAGCGAGTTATTCGAAATCGAAGAAGAATTTATCACAGAACCCTCCTGGTTCACAATACCTTTCGGGATCCTAACGAGGGATCAATTCAATCGCATATATCGTACCTGGTACGGACCGGACTTCAAGTGGAGTTCCAAAAAAATTCAGAAAACTTCGTAGAGTGGAGTACCCAGTACTCTAATAACAAGAATTCAGGCACACCCATCTGAGGGCTAGACACCCCCTCGGCTTGGCCCTGACAAAATCCTTTTATATACTATAAGTACATTCTAAACCTCGAGAAAAGGGAAATTCAGATTCTGAGTCCAGAATCAGATCAACCAAACCCTTTCATACATACACCTCTAGAATATCTCAAGCGTTGAATACCCTATATACGATTCCTTAAACCCTTTAAAGGATATCAAGAACTCTGGCACAAAGTACCAGAAATAATGTATCCAGGACTATTAGAGCAATTAGCCTACCTGGAAAGCATCACAATGGCGGAGATACCTAAAGAACCGAGAAAGAGGATAATGGCGGGAGAACCTATGGACACCCGCCCAGATATGATGGATAAGACTGATGATTCAGCAATCTGGAGTCCCTCCCCATCAACACCTTATGAACCTACATTTCGGGGAGGAAATATACCCTCTCACCGATCTTCCAGTGTCGCAAGTACCCATCGGATATCAAGGACCGCCACACCTAAACCAGGAAGAGACCACACTGCAAATTTAGCAAGGTTCGCTGCCCGTCTTAGCTTAATCTGGGGCTGAATAAGGCAGGATATAGATACCTCACTCGACCAAGCTAATATCGCCTTCAAACATTTGAAGGGAGCCACCCAAGATAATACCTTAAAATTAATTAAGGTTCAACAGCAAATCACCGAGAAACAAGATGTCCGCGATAACGATATTGCAATCTTGCTGATGCAGCTGGCAGGCGTGGAAAGCGAAATTAAGGGGATTCAAGAGGAAATGATATGGGAAGTGACAAGGAAAATAGAGGCTCAAGATCGGCGTCAACAGGAACATGAAGAGGTAACTATGAGGTTACATGGAACACGCGGGGAGGAAAGCCAGGCGGCATTAGCCCGAGGTCAAACGTGGGAACAAATGGTCATCAACCTAAGGACGGAATTCCTAGAATTCCAAAATCAATGCACCACGCGGGAAAGAGAAGTCAATCGAACCCTAGGACCAATGTGCCTAGATCAGACTACTGGCCAAGCGGAGATTCGCAGGTTACAAGACCAGCAACAGCAGTAGAATAATGAGAGGAATAATACCCTAAAAGTATTAACGGCGGCAATAAATAAGATGTTAGCTACTGTACCAAGTCCTAAAGCTGCAGGTTCTGCACCCTCACCCGCTGTCCAAGAAACTGATGATGAGGAGTACTACACTCCACCTATACGCAGGGAAAAAGGAAAAGGCAAGGCAGACGCTGATGCGTCCCCCTCCGGTGCCCAGGGAGGTGACCCTGGAGATCCCAGTGACGATGATGATGATGATGATGAAAGAGGAAGAAGGAGAGGAAGCCCCCGCTAGCGCAGGCAAGGACAAACACCAGAACAGTCTAGTATGGCAGGGATGCTTGCCAATGCGATGGCGCTAAATATTAAGTGACTATCAGAGCCACCCCCATTCTTTGAGGACAAACTCGCACAAGATATATATGTGTGTATCCTACCATGCACTGACTATTTCGAAAACGGAACCCACGAATCTGGAACGATGCCCAGAAATGGGTTATATATGCACTTGGTCAAACTAGAGGAGACATAGTACTCCTTTATACCATTTAGTATCGAAATGCCATGGACGGACTTCAAGGGGAAACCCAGCAGCCGGAACTGGCTACATGGACTCGTTTCGAACAGGATATGATCAAATGATTTACCCCGGTGGAAGCCGAACGACTAGCACTACGAGCAATGAAGCTAGTCGAGTACGACAGTAGCATTGAATGTTACCCAACAATCATGCACAACCATAACATTTGGGTCCGCATGACGCGAGAGTCCTGGAGGGAGGAAGTGGAAAGTAAACTTCCGAATCAAATTGTCTGCAGATTGTAGGCTCTGCAGTATACAACGGATCAAGAATGGGAAGAGGGGCGGAGGCTTTGCGGTCGGTCGGAAGAAGGACTTCTGGCCCGTGAGAAATTGGGCGTGACAAACCGTCAAAGCCCAAGGTAGTCCAAGATGTCAAAACAGAAAACCGACGGGACTCTAAACCGAAGCGACAAAGGGAGACTAAACCATATGTCAAGGGAGGTGGAGCCCCACCATAGAAATGGAAAAGGGATGATGAGCCGGAAAAACCCAGGAAAACCAGGGGAGGTACCGTGAAGACCACCCATACAAACTTTGACTGCGCTCATATTGGTATCCCACAGAGTGTGATAGATACTCAGAGGCGAGCTGGAGATTGTACGCATTGTAGAAAGAAAAACTCCACCTATCAAAGGTGTCGGAAAGACGCTCATATATCGGTGGCGATGGTCAGCTCAAGACCGATAAAAATGGGAATTCGACGAGTAAGATCTGCTATTGCAAAGCCTAAATCAGCTCGCAAAGTCGCGACCGTTTAGCACCCAGCCCGAGTGAATAAAATCTGGGAACTTGCGGGCGACGAAGAACTGACCTTGGTCAGTTCATTGGTACCAACGGCGACGGCGTTTGGGTATTCAGTGTCCAGATAGAGCTGGAATCGAAAAGGGAACCCATTGTGGTTGGGGTGTATTGGGTACCGACCACGACGGGCATCGGGTATTCCGTGTGCAACTACGGGAGTCGAAACTCAAAATGATCAAAGCGGCGCGAAGCAAGTCTCTCCTTTCAGGATCAACGCGAGTAGGCTCTAAGTGAGAAGACCCCATAAGGGATTTATGAGCTTGAAAACAAGAATCAATATATGGAGAGTCTTGATTGAAAGAGAGGATAGTTAACCTGCTCACATGGCCTGAGAGCTAACAGTACGAAGTTCCATGAGTCACCTGGTGGTTGCCTACTACCTGTGTGCAAGCCAGTTACTATACTGAAGAAGTTGGGACATAGCAATGCAAGATCTACCTGATAACAATACACGACAGGCGGACAACCGACGCGGGCCGTTCCACCTACCACACGAGTCTGAGTCGTATTATACGTATGTACTATCTTGCCTTCTGGCCAGAGTGTGGGATAGGGATGTACCGCTTTGGTGCGCAAGGCCCCTCTGAGGGAGCTGGACGGATAACCGAAATCCTAAGGGAAGGGAAACGGTGAAAAGCGGGAACCCCACACCAGGGGAGTAAAATGGCTAATAACTGCCCGAAAATCTGCTATGAGCCTAGGTGTGGCATGTCGGGAGAAGGCATCCAGCTTGAAAACTGGTCCTGCGCAATTGGGTATCGGTGAAACGCGGCTTAGTATGCAAACCCAGATTCTTAGAACTACAGAGTCACTAGTTTGTCTGCGGAGACCTCAATGGTTGAAACTACGTGGGCGTAGTAACAAACATTTTGTTACCTACACCCAATACCAATGATGCCTAAACAAAAAAACCCAGAAAATCTTATCCGCGCTAAGCGCATGGAGTTAGATGCTCCAAAACCAAAACAATACAACTGTCTGGAGGGGATCGCTTACCTCCACATACACGATAAGCGATACAAAGTTAAAGTCTTATTAGACTCAGGATCCAATGTATTCCTTATCAATAAGGACCTAGTTGAAGACCTTCGCATTCCTACAGTGGAACACAATAATGCAGTTGATATCTTAGGCCTTGACGGGTCGTCAGCTGCCTCAGGAGGGAAGTGTTACACTCTCCCTATTCAATTGGTAATAGGAAAAAACGGACACATCTCTGAAGTGTCATGTGAAGTGGCTAAAGCAGGTCACTATGGAATGATAATTCCGTTTCGTTGGTGGCATCGGGAATACCCAGTGTCTCACATAGTGGATGCAGCAAATTGGACCTTCTCCGCCAAAGGTTGCGAAAACTGCGTGGAAGAAGTTGAAAGAATAGTGGATATGTTCGAATATGACGAATCCGTCCCCTGGGACCCTAATCCTTGCCGCATCGGAAGGATTGGAGTCATAGAAAACACAGTAGACCTCGAATCATTACTAAAGGATTACTGGCATTACAAACATTTATTTGAAGCCAAGATGGCAGAAAGATTGGCCCCAAGGTGGACATTGGATCACGGCATCAAGTTGATCTCAGGATCAACACCCCACTGGGGACCGATATATCCACTATCTGAGAGATGGTTTAACCCTTTACGAGAATACTTGGAGACAATGATCAAACAAGAAAAGATCACACGAAGTCAATCACCTGCAGGAGCACCCATATTATTTGTACCTAAACCAGATGGCACACTACGCCTAGTTGTGGATTACAGAAATCAAAACAAGATCACGATCCTCAACAAAGATCCCCTCCCACTTATGTCCAAACTCAGAGATAGAGTAGCCGGCGCAAAGATCTTCACCAAGCTAGACCTTAAGGACAGTTACCATCTGATTAGGATAAAGGAAGGTAATGAATGGAAAATGGCCTTCTGTACAAGATACGGACATTACGAATATAAGGTTATGCCTTTTGGATTGGTTAACGCCCCAGCAACTTTCCAAGATATGATGAACCAAGTATTGAAAGAATACCTTGATGTTGGAGTCGTGTGTTATCTTGATGATATTCTCATCTACTCAAAGGATGAAAAGGAACACATTGAAGCTGTCAAAAAGGTTTTAGAAGGTCTGTCAGACTTTCAATTAGCGGCATCGCTAAAGAAATCGACTTTCCATCCCACGGAGGTAGAATTTCTCGGCTATATGGTAGTAGTCGATGGGGTGTCTATGAGCACCCACAAGGTGGAATCCATAATGGTCTGGAAAGCACCTAAGTCGGTTAGACAAGTACAAGTCTTCATTGAATTTGCTAATTTCTACCGACGATTTATCAAAAACTTGTCCGCTATTTGCAAACCCATAACCGAAACTTTACAAGGAAATCCAAAAGATTTTAAATGGTGAGTTGAGCAGGATACGGCTTTTGGGGAGCTAAAACACCAGTTCATAACAGCCCCCATACTACATCATTTCTTCCCCGGAAGAGAGACCGTCGTGGAAACCAACACTAGAGATTTCGCGCTCGGTTGCTTTCTTTCTCAATAGTTTGAGAAAAGGTTACACCCAGTAGCTTTCCATTCTAGAAAATTAAACTCGGCAGAATGCCATTATGAGATTCACGATAAAGAACTCCTGGCAATCCTTGAAGCGTTCAAAGAACGGAGACACTACTTGATCGGAACGGAAAAACCGCATACAGTCTTTACCGACCATCAAAACCTACAATACTTCCTCACCTTGAAAGTCTAGAGTGGCCGTCAAATTCAATGGGCTCAGAATCTAGTGGAATACAATTTCCGAATTGTATACCGACCAGGCACTAAAGGTGGAAAGCGTTACGCATTAAGCAGACGGCCGGAGTACTGTCCTGAGGAGGGAGCTACACATCGCGAACAGAAAATTTTAAAAGAAGAAAGTTTCTTGGCATTACTAGTAGCGAGGGTAGGCGATGAAGGAGAAGATTGAGATGGAGATAAGGATTTGGATTTGGAACCTCGAAGAGGTGGAATGGAACCCGTAATTACGGTCAAGAGATTGGGTAAAAAGGCATACTTGCCAACAAAGGGCTCAAGAATGGTGGCAGGACATGACCTGTATACCATAGAAGATGACATTGTCCCAAAATATGGACAAGCATTGATAAGGACGGGTGTAGCTGTGGGGCTACGCAAAGGAACTTATGGAAGGGTTACCCCAAGAAGCGGATAAGCGGTCCGAAGTGGAATCTCAACTAGCGCAGGAGTAATCGATGCTGATTACACCGGTGAACTCAAAGTCGTACTCTTCAACCACAAGTATGTGGACTGCCAAATAAGACTGGGCGATCGCATAGCTCAACTAGCGGTAGAAAATGTCAACTCCTCAGATATGATGGAAGTAGAGGACTTAGAAGATACGGAACGAGGAACCACAGGATTCCGAAGCACCGATATGGTGACAAGATCCTTGATCGTTAAGGAACAGGGACCTAGCATCAGTTAGCTACAGGCATCGGCTAAAGATAACGAACATTGGTATGACATTTCAGAAGTACCGAAAAGGTTCTAATGTCAAATGCCATCATCCTACAAAAAGGTTTGAAACAGTTCAATCCTGAATTCCTAAACGAGATACAGGCAGCTATCGAATCGTATGCAGCTTGGAAGCAATAGAGGGAAGAACTCATTAGATTATGAGACGAAGGAAAGAATTTTCGCAAGGACTAGACCTTAACCGACGATCTAGTGTATTATAAGCAAAGACTATTTGTACCAAATAATCAATCACTATACACAAAGATCGCAGAAGGATGTCACGATATAAAGGTTGCAGGACATTTCGGATAGGAAAAAACCTTGGAAATAATCATGAGAGAATTTATTAACTGGAAAGGACTTGCGGTATGGGTCAACGACTACGTATGATCCTCCAATGAATGCCAACATAATAAATCGCCTAGATACGCTAAGCACGGATTATTGCAACCACTGCAAATACCCTACGCAGCATGGGCATCTACCTCATTGGACTTCATCACACAACTACCAGAGTCGCAGGGATGCACTCAGATAATGGTAGTAGTTGATCGATTCACGAAGATGGCACATTTCATCGGACTTCAGATCTCGGCTACGGCCAAGGATATCGCAAAGGCATTCCTGAAAGAAGTATAGAGGCTGCACGGTCTACCAACCGAAATCGTCTCGAACATGGACTCAAAGTTTGCAGGAGAATTTTGGGTATCCCTTTGTAAAGCGCTGGAAATTAAGCGAAGAATGTCGACAGCATATCACCCTCAGACTGGCGGACGAACCGAATGTACCAACCAAGTGCCGGAAGGATACCTGAGAAGTTTTGTCAACTACGATCCAGATGACTGGTATCAGCTACTACCGCTAGCTGAACATGCCTAGAACAACTCCGCAACCAATGCTCATGGGATGTCACCATTCTATGCGAACTACGGGTTCCATCCACTGACAGTGTGGATAAAGGAGCGCGAAGCTCAAAATCCAGGAGCCACACGCTATGCGAACTGGATTAAGACGATACATGAACCAGCAAGGGGGTCACTAGAAAAGACATAAGAAGGAATGTCAAAATATTATGACCGGAAAGCTCGACAACAACCGGACTTCAAGATCGTGGACAAAGTAATGTTAAACGCAAAAAATATTAGAATCTGACGAAAATGAAAGAAGCTAAGTCCAAAGCTATACAGTCCTTTTCCAAATCATGGAGAAACGTGGATTGCGAGCCTTCAAGGTCAACATATCCGATCGATGGAACATTCATCCCGTATTCCATGTCGCTCTATTGAAACCCTACCGCGAGTCAGTTCATGACAATCGTCAACAACACCCTTGAGAACCGGAGGAGATCGACGGCGATCTACAATGGGAGGTTGAAAAAAGTAGGGAGAAGCGAAATCCATTCTTACAGGAAACAAGTACGCGGCCGCTACCAAGAGAAGCGAGAACTGTGGTACTTCGTCAAATGGCAAGGGTGTTCAGAAGTTGAGAACACATGGGAGCCTGCTACTGGTATGGAAAACGCGGGGGAAGTTGTGAAGAATTTTCATAACGAAAATCTGGACATGCCAGGATGGACAGAAGTGAGATAGTAAGGAAAACGTTTTCCTACCATGGCCAAGTAATCGCGGGAGGGTTTTCACCCCGACCACACTAAGTCTTAAAATGTATTTAGAAGAAATTTATAAAAAGTTATAAAGGCATTCGAGGCGAAGCCTGGTAGGAGTGAGCTCATGTTAGACATATGGAAATCCGAGACATGTGCACAGATGCACAGTAGGGTAACTGTGCACAGACCCTCGATTTACCTGAGTGCCAACACTGCTATTAGACCCCCTTATAGGGCCCGCACGTCATTAGCAAGATTTCGAGAGTTGCGTCCCATAACTAAAATGTCACATAAATGAAGCCCACTTCATAACACCATATACATCGCCACCGTCCGCCTGACTGCATGCTGTTCGCAGGTTATATGAGAGGGGACACCTGGCGACATCTGGGAAGTGGAACGGAGGAAATCCGGGGGAGGTGCATTGAGATAGTAGGCTTCAAAGTTAGGCTTCCTAAACTACGGGCCGAAGGTGACGGGACGTTTTCGGCGAAAGACTCTAAGAGGATATCCCAGTAGCAGAAGCTGGGTATACCGAATCCACCCATACCCTGCTGAGATCAGCTGTAGGTTAGTTGGTCCTAGCAATAGGACCCCTCTGCAGAGGCCGGCAGACTAAGGGGAAGCAAGCTCAGAATGGAAGATATAGATAAGTTGGAGAATCTTAAGACGTTGACACGTCGGGCTCGGACTTGCAATAGGCACTAGGTGGCCCGGCATGAACTTGATCACTTCATGACCAAAGAGACAACTGGAATGATAGTCAACAAGACTACAGTAATATAATAGTCTATGCGGCTATCTAAGTTGGAGGCTGCTGTTTGGCATAACAAATAGTGCAGTCATCTCAATAGAGGACTACTATTCCGGGTCCACAAAAGGGTGTGATATGTTTCAGGGTCAAACGGTGTTCACACTTATAAGATTCTTGACGTTTGCATATTAAAACTAGAGTGGTACTTCGGTGGCATAGTAGTTAGAAGTAGTCTGCGGACACTCAGATGCGGGATACAAATATCGAAGTTCCTCCCAAGCTTTACAGACATCATCAAGCAACGGAGAAGAGATCTTATCAATATAATATTGTTTTACAAATTAAATCTTTACCTTACCTATTTCATTGAGACAAGCCTTCCTCGACAGATTCTCCGATCAAAGATTTTTGGCCTACGTCTCTCGCTTGTATACTTGAGTTTGGCGTCCGCCTAACACATGATGTGGAAAAGATCACTTACATTCCCAGTCTCCTGCGGAGAGACGCAAGGAAATGGCTCACGCCATATATCGAAGGCAACAAACCAACAGGATGGAGGAGCTGGGAAGCGTTCAAACTATCAATCAAATAGTAGTTTAGAGAGGTGGACCGAAGGAGTGTGGCTAGGATCCACATAATGAAAAAGGAGCAAGGGTCCCACTCCATGACAGAATACGGGAACGAGTTTAGACTTCACCAAACAGAAGCACTACTGGATGACGCAACCGCATCACACTACCTACACACAGGTATGTCAGAAAGACTGCACAAGGAATTAGAACATTTCGACTCTGAGCCCAACACAGTCGACCAATTGGCTCCATGGGCCATCAAGAAGAAAAAGCGACTGGTAATCCTGAAAAACCTAAAAAAAAAAGAAGTAAGGGAAGACAAAGGAGACTTCCATTCCAAGAAACACGGATGGAATGTTCAGACCGGCATAGCAGGCCCTACGAAGGAAGTTTCAAACCCACCATCGACTGCGAGGTGGAAATCAACAAGGCCCAGACACGACGACCCCTCAACTTGTCCAATAAAGAATACAAGAAGCGAAGAGATCAGAATCTCTGCTTAAGATGTGGTGGGAGAGGACATCGAATCTGGGAATCCAGAAACAGACCACACAATGGGAAGAAACCGATGACACCTGCCCAAGGCAATAACTGGATCAGACAATACAAGAGAACCAACTGGAGGGAGATGACCACGGAGGAGGACCAACTGGAAAAAGAACACAGTCCCCAGTAAGAGATGGTTTGGTGGACAAGAAGGGGATGAAAACCATGGGAAGGGAGAGGACGGACATGCACGGAATGAAAAAGATCACTATGGCAAACTACTACATGGCACTACCGGAAGAAGAAGGAGATCATGTTATGATCAAAACGACACGATACGATATGAAAAAGAAAGGCATTACGATACACGCGATGCTGGACTCAGGGGCAACAGAGGATGTCATCGATAAGGAAATCTCGGATAAATACAACTACCATCTGACACCGACACGAAAGAAGAGACAGGTTTATCTAGTGGATGAAAAACCCGGCACTATGGGACCTATAACCCATACAGTGCAAGTACCTATGGCCATAGGCAGCCAGAGGGAAGAGGCAACCTTCCAGGTAGCGAACCCGAAGAACCATGAGCTCGTCTTCGGGATGACAAGGTTAAGACAACACAACCCCACGACTGACTGGGACAATAACAAGATTACATTCGCTAGCGAACGATGCACGACAGGATGTCTCAACAGTTCACCAGTGGTATATACGACACCAGAAATAGAGGCACAAGAGGCTTACCTGAAGGCACAATTCGACCAACTCAGAGAAGAATCGGATCCGGGAATCAGATTAAAGAAGTTGCACGAGAAGGTACTCTGACCAACCAAGGGCTCCAGACAAGTGGCAGGATATGACATATATGCTGACTAAGATAAGACAATTCAAGCGCGGGATCAAGAAACGATATCAACTGGAATAGCGATAGGACTACCTCCCGGTACCTACGGATGAATAGCACCATGCAGTGGACTGGCAGTCAATAAAAGACTCATTACCAACACGGGAGTCATCGATGCCGACTATACTGGAGAGATCAAGGTGGTTTTGGCCAACCTGGGAGATATTGACTAAGAGATATAACAAGGAGACCAGATCGCACAATTGATCATCGAGGAGATCAATACGGAAGAAGTGCATGATGTACGAGAATTTCAGAACACAAAAAGAGGAACAAAGGGCTTTGGTAGCACAGAGAGCTCAAAGACCAAGAAAGAGGAATTGGCACAGATTTGAGAAATATCGGCCTACGCATTTGGTAGATATTATAAGAGGGGAGATCTCACGGGGATCCTCAAATAGAATCTGCGAGAAGAGAAGCTGGAATTGGCACGGATCAATATCAGCACCGAACTAGAGATAAGACAAACGCAACAATGACCAGAGAAAGAGTAGTACGATATAATACCACACGAATATCACCGATTTACGGACCTATTCCAGGAAAAGGAGGCCGATCGACTACTGCCAAGAAGACCAGTAGTGGACCACGAGATCTCCCGCGAAAAAGACAAGAAAATGAAAACAAAGGAGGAGATTCCTTATCAACGCCTTTACCTACTGGGGGAAAAGGAGTTAGAGCGATTACAAAGATATATTCAACAGAATACGAAGAGAAGATGGATATGACATTCGTTCGCATCAGCAGGATTGCCTATCTTATTTGTTAAAAAGAAAGACAGAAAAATGAGACTATACATATATTACTGAGCCTGGAACTCGGTAACAAAGAAAAACCGATATCCATTACCACTGATTGGTGAAGCACTAGACCGATGAAGGACTGTGAAATACTTTACCAAACTGGACATCAAGGATGCCTATCACAACATGCGGATAAAGGAAGGAGATGAAGGGAAAATGACGTTCGCAACAAGATACGGAGTGTACGAATATTTGGTCACACTGTTTGACCTGATCAACGTACCAGCATCATTCCCACGATGGATCACCTAGGTACTCAACAAATTCCTGGATATATGTTGCATAGTCTACTTGGACAATGTATCCATATATTCAGAAGACCTGGAACAACACCGAAAGGATGTCAGCAGCATCATGAACGAGATTCAGAAGTCAGGGATGAAGATCAAACCATCCAAATGCGAAGTCCATAAGAGAGAAATGGAGTACCTGGGATTCATAATCAACGGAAACGGAGTTCAAATGGACCCAGGCAAAACAGCGGCCATATGGGACTGGGCAAAGCCAAACAACAAAACAGATATCCTATGCTTCATAGGATTCTGCAACTTTTATTGAAGGTTTATTGAGAGTTCAGCCAAATGGCAAAGCCCCTATATAACCTAACCAAGAAAGATGTTAAATGGGAATGGGAAGAAATGGAGCAAAAAGCTTATGACAATATTTGGAACAAACTCAGGACAGCACCAATACTGGTGCACTTTGACCCTCGGAGGGAAACGACTATCGAAAGTGACACATCGAAATATGTCCTGGCATCCTATCTCAGAAATGCAAGGATGGAAAATGGTGCCCGGTTGTTAGGTATCTTACCTATCCTCCGATGTCATTATGTATCCTGCGACAGGCAACAGCTCTCTGTTAGTCTCTTTGTAATAGCGCGATACTTCTCTTCCTTAATGTATCGTTGCTTCGTTCTTTCTTCTTACCAGGACTTTGATTATTATTCTTAGACCATTGTCTACGTTCCTCTTTCGAACGCTAATAATCAAATCGTATCGTGGTAGAGCTTTTCGAAGTGGTAGAATAGAATTTATTCTTGATAATATAGGTAAGAAAGTATAATAGGTGGTTGCATGAAGAACTAACTACAAGGCTCTACCGGCCTCCTTTTATAGTCCTTCACTCAACCTGCTTATAAATCAAAACAACTATGAGTCATAACCGTGACTCCTGAAAAACATCATATGACCACATCATTGGTCATGTGCATAAACCACCTGACCTCTTAATAGGTCATGTGCGTGAAACTGAATCAAACTGCGCAGCCCCCTTGGTCTCGTGCGCTGCCCCCATGACCTCTTAATAGGTCATGTGTGTGAAACAACATATAATTCATAAAACCTCATGATGAATATCCTCATCATGGTGAAACATCTGCTTCCACTACCTGCCACAAACGTCTTCTTCCACTATCTGTCATGCGACCGTGACACCGGTGTGCTATCGATCAAAAACAATGACAGCGGTAGAATGTAACTACGATGTCGCCAATAAAGAACTATTAGCAATAGTTCAAGCACTCAAGGAATGTGGATGATACATATAGAACAATGACCATCAGGTCAGAGTTCTAACCAATCATAAAAACCTGGTTCCCTTCATGACAACAAAAGAGCTCAACCACAGACAAATCAAATGGATGAAGAGTTTAAGCAAATACAACGGCAAGATCGAGTATCCCCAGGGAAAGAAGGAGGAAAACCAGGCGCCTTAAGAAGGATCGCAAGAGACAAACCACAAGACAAGGAAGACGCAAGAATCAAACAGAAGAACAGAATATGACTTCAAAAAGAATATTTAGAAGCTATGGAATCGACAGAAATAGAGACTGAAGAGGACGAAGAACTGCGAAGAGTGATTGAGGAGGAAAAGGATTTCCGAGAAATAAGGGAGAGCCTGAAAAAGGGAGACAAAGAAAGAAAAGGGGTGGCCTTAGGCCTATGCGAATGGAAAGACCACTAGCTTTGGTACGACGGAAAGATATGGATACCAGAACACGAAAAGATAAGAAGGAACCTTATCAAGAAACACCGCGGCAACAAACCGGCAGGACACGGTGGAACGGTTAAGACAACGGAGCTGATGACGCGGAAATATTACTGGCTGGGACTGATGAAGTCAGTCAAACGATACGTCAAAAATCGCGATATATGCCGGAGAATGAAAGTAGTACGACACGCACAATATGGGCTGTTAAAACCCAACAAAGTACCAGAAAAATCATGGGCATCCATATCTATGGATTTCATGACGGATTTACCTAAGGCCAATAGATATGACTCAATATTGGTCGCGGTGGATTGCCTGACCAAAATGAGCCATTTTATACCAGCAGGAATGGATATGGCGGTCCGGCTGTTCGCAACAACATTTATCAAAAGTTTCTTTCGATTACAAGGACTGCCAAAAGACATCATCACCGATCGAGGATCCATATTCACGTCAAGAATATGGAAGGAGATAACAGAAGAACTTGGAATCAAAAGAAAACTTTCTACAGCCTTCCACCCACAGACGGATAGACAGACCCAATGGACATATGGCATATTGGAACAATACCTATGAGCCTATATCAACTATCACCAGGACAGCTGGGATGAGTTACTGCCGATAGCGGAATTTGCATACAACAATGGAAAGCAGGAAACTATTAAAACGACACCCTTTTACGCAAACTATAGTCTCAACCCAGAATATCAGACCATAGGTCATACGACCAAAGGGCTGATAATGGAAAAAGAAGATATGAGTCAATTCCACAACACCCTGAGAGCAGAAATGACGACAGCACAATTACGACAATAAGAAAACTACGATTTACACAGAAAACATGATCCACACCTACAACAAGGAGACAAGGCATGGTTACTACCAAGAAATATACGGACAACATGACCGTACAAGAAATTGGATTACAAGAAATTGGGACTATTCAAGATATTGGAAAGTATTGGGAAACAAGCATATAAACTCTACCTTCCCCCATCCATGAAGATACACAACACATTCCACATCTTGTTATTGGAACTCTATCAGAATAACAAGTTTCCCTCACAAAGGATTATGCCTCCTCCGCGTATTGAATTAGATGGAGAACCAGAATACGAACTGCGCAAAATAATCGACTCGCGCTTGCACTACGGTAACCTTCAATACCGTGCTAAGTGGACTGATTAATCAACTAAATACGATCGAGAGTGGTACCCAGCTACCAACTTTGTAAATGCTCAAGATGCCCTCATCTTCTTCCACCAACGCTACCTGCAGAAGCTGGCAACCGAGTATCCAGGACGCTCAAGACGACTGCGAGCTTATGGGTCGTCCCATGAGCCCTCCACCTGACGCAGCCAAGTGGGCTGCAGTCGAAGAAGGAACCAGAATCAAGAAGAAGGAAGAGGAGAAGACCATCGAGGCCGAATAGGCCAAGGTGGTCAATGACAATGAACAAAACCATGCCATCTATCACTGGACGGCATGCACCGACGATGGATGCTCTGTGCACCTAGATGGAAAACAAAGAAGCAACTTCTTCCCGAGCAAGAAGTCGGCGACATGCAGGTCGCCACCAACCAAACTGATCCGAGCCGAGTGGGCAACACAACTACAACCTCAGCCAACCGGCCCCTTACACAACAAAATTGACTGGCAGAACAGCATCTGTAGACACTGCCCCTATCACCGCAGACAACAATGGGAAGCCAAGCAGGCAACCTGAAAGGTTCCGAGGATGGAATCTACGGAGGAGGGGGATACAAAAACCTTGGTGTCCAAGGAGGAGCTACGCTGAACAAGCAAACGATCAGGGAGAGAAAACGATCAGCTCGAGGAGGAAACAAAACGGCAGCAGGATAAGATCGCGCGCCGAGAAGACCAAGAGAGGAGATACTGGCAAAGGATACATGGAGAGAGAAGGGGGATAGACATAGTGCGGGCCTCCTGCAACGACAAGATAGTGCAATGAGGCGAAGCACTGAGGAAGGAAAAGCTCAAGCGAAGAGCCATCATCGATAAAGTGTGAGGACTCAGCTGGGAAGTCACCGCCCACTCCAAACGCTTTCGGTGGGCCACAGATCCCCTCCACAATGAGAGATTCTAAGCTCGCAGGGACTTGAACTTAGGGAGGAGGAGCTAATATCACGAATGTGACTTAGCGAGGAAGAGGCTTTCACATGACTCATAGTTATAAGTCATAGGTATGTTATGTTTCTCACATGATCTCATTAGAGGTCATGGGTTTCGTACATATAACCACTTTGGTCATATGACTAGTTTATGATGTTTTGGTATGACTCACAGTTGTGAGTCATATGTGGCGCATGACTCAAAGAGTGAGTCACAAAGGCGTGAAGGGCAGCTATGTAAGGAGGCCATTAGGGCTGAGTAGATAGGCTCTTCATACTTTGTTCTACGTTATTTCCTTCCTTATTACTTTACCCTTTCACAAATATAAAACCTTTACGGTCTTTACGAATACCCACCTACGAGACAAGGACTCTACTATAAGAGTCGAGTTTAAGAAAGACTACGATAGGCGATGAGGATCAGAGACATGAGAGTCTCTCCAACTTTATCGTAGGTACAGGCCTAAGAACTATCATTGAAAGAGAACAAGAGAAGTATTGTTTACCCATTATGGAGACCCAACACCGGTTAGTGATCGTAACAGCACAGTCGCAACCATCCAGAATCCAGCTTGAGTTAATAATATCTGCGAACTGGCAGACAATGAGGAACTGACCTAGGTCAGTTCATAAGCCCCAACAGTGGTGGCAATTGGGTGTTCAGTGTCCAGATGGAGGGGGAATTGAGATGGGAACCGCCTTTCGCGGGGCTATATTGGGTACCAACCATGATGTAGATCGGGTATTGGGTGTGCAACTAGGGGAGTCGAACTCAAACTGACTAAAGCGGTATGAAGCAAGTCTCTCCTTTCAAGATCAAAGCAAGTAGGCTCTAAGTGAAGGGACCCCAGGAGGGACTTATGAGCTTGAACACAAGAGTTAAGATATGGAGAGTCTTGATCGAAAGAATGGATAGTCAACATACCCACATGACCCAGGAGCCCACAGTACGAGGTTCCTCGAGTCACCTGGTGGCCGCCTGCCACCCATATGCAAGCAAGTTACTATACTGAAGAAGTTGGGAAATAGCAATACAAGATCTACCTGATAACAATACAGGACAGGAGGACAACTGACGCGGGCCGTTCTACCTACCACATGGGTCTGAGTCATATTATATGTATGTACTATCTTGCCCTCTGGCCAGAGTGTAGGACAGAGATATACCACTTTGCTGCGTAAGGCCCCTCTGAGGGAGCTGGACGGATAACTGAAATCCTAAGAAATGGGATGGGCAAAAGCAGGAACCCCATACCAAGGGAGTATAACGGCTAATAACCACCCGAAAATCAGTTAGGAGCCTAGGTTTGGCATGTAGAGAGAAGGCATCTAGCCTGAAAACTGGTTGTACACAATTGCGTATCGGTGAAATGCCGCTTAAGTATGTAGACCAAGATTATTGGAGCTAATGAGTTGCTAGTTTGTCTGAGCAGACCTCAATAGTCAAAACTATGCAGGCGTAGTAACAAACATCTGGTTACCTACATCCAAAGTCAATGATGCCTAAATGCAAGAACTAAGGAAATCTTATCTGCGCCAAGCATGTAGAATTAGGTGCTCCAAAACTAAAACAATACTACTGTCCGGAGGGGATTGCTTACCTCCATATATATGATAAGCAATATAAAGTTAAAGTCTTGCTGGACTCAGGATCCAATGAGTTCCTTATCAACAAGGACTTAGTTGAAGACCTTCGCATTCCCATTATTGAACACAACAATGCAGTTGATATCTTAGGCTTTGACAGATCATCAGCCGCCTCAGGAGAGAAGTGTTATACCCTACCTACAAAATTGTCAATAGGACAAAACTGACACATCTTGGAAGTGTCGCCTGAAGTGAGTAAAGCAGGTCACTATGGAATGATAATTCCATTTAGTTGGTGGCATCATGAACACCTAGAGTCTCACATAAAAGATGCAGAAGATTGGACTTTCTCCGCAAAATGTTGCGAAAACTGTGTGGAACAGGATGTAGGAAGAGCAGATATGTTCGAATATGACGAATCCATCACTTGGAACTCTAATTCATGCCGCATCAGAAGGATCGGAGTCATCGAAAATATGGTAGAACTGGAATCATGACCGAAGGAATACTGGCATTACAGATATTAGTTTGAAGCTCAGGTGGCAGAAAAATTAGCCCCAAGACGATCATTCAATCACGAAATCAAGTTGATTCCAGGATCAACTCCCTCCCTGGGAGCTGATATATCCACTAACAAAAAATCAGCTTAAGGCATTAAGAGAAGACTTGGAAACAATGATTAAACAGGGAAAGATTACGTGAAGTCAATCTCTTATAGGAGCACCTATATTGCTCATACCCAAACCAGGTGGAAGGCTATGCCTGGTTGTAGACTACCGAAATCTAAACAAGATTACTATACTCAACAAATATTCCCTTCCACTAACGTCCGAACAATGAGACCGAGCAGCTGGCGCCAAGATCTTCACTAAGTTAGACCTTAAAGACGGCTACTACTTGATTAGGATTAAGGAACGAGATGAATGGAAAACAGCCTTCTAGACAAGCTATGGGCACTATGAATATATTGTTATGCCATTTAGATTGGTAAATGCTATGGCAACCATCCAAGTTATGATGAACCAAGTACCAAAAAAACACTTGAATGTTGGAGTCATGTCTTATCTTGATGATATTCTCATCTACTCCAAGAATGAAAAAGAATACATTGAAGCTGTTAAAAGAGTTTTACAAAGTCTGTCGGACTTGCAGTTAGTGGTATCACTAAAAAAGTCTACTTTCTATGCCACAGAGGTAGAATTCCTCGGATATATGCTAGCGGTCGAAGGGATGTCTATGAGCATCCATAAGGTGGAATCCATAATGGTTTAGAAAGAACCTAAGTTGGTGAGAAAAGTACAAGCCTTTATTAGATTCACTAACTTCTACAGACGCTTTATTAAAAACCTCTCGGCTATTTGCAAACCCATAACCGAGACATTACAATGAAATCCTAAGAATTTCAAATGCAGAGTTGAACAAGATATGGCATTCGAAGAATTAAAACACCGATTTACTACAGCTCTCATACTCCACCACTTCTTTCTAGAAAGAGAGAGTGGTAGAAACTGAAGCTAGAGATTTCGCACTCGGTTGTGTCCTCTCTCCATACTTGGAGAAAAGGTTACATCCAGTAATGTTCCATTCCTGAAGCTAAACTCGGCAGAGCGCAATTACGAGATATATGATAAAGAACTACTCGCGATCCTCCAAGCATTTAAGTAATGGTGACACTACTTAATTGGAATAGAAAAACAGATTACAGTCTTTATATACCATCAGAACCTATAATACTTCTTTACCTTGAAAGTCTGGAGTTGCCGTCAAATTCGAGGAGCTCAGAAGCTAGTGGAATCCAATTTTTATATTGTATACGAATCAGGCACTAAGGGCGGAAAGCCTGATGCATTAAGAAGGTGGCCAGAGTACCGTCCTGAGGATGGAGCTATGCATCACGAATAGAAAATTTTTAAATCAGCAGATTTCTTGGTATCACTAGTAGCGAGGGTAGGCGATGAAGGAGAAGACTGGTATGGAGATAAGGATTTGGATTTGAAACCTGGAAGAGGCGGAAAGGAACCCGTTATTAGTGTTAAGAGATTGAGCAAAAAGGCATACTTGCCGACAAGGGGCTCAGGAATGGCAGCAGGGCATGACTAGTATGCTGTAGAGGATGACATTGTGCCAAAATATGGATAAGCATTAATAAGGATAGGTACAGCCATGGGGCTACCGGGAGGAACTTACTGAAGAGTTGCCCCAAGAAGTGGTCTAGCGGTCTGAAGCGGAATCTCCACTAGTGTTGGAGTAATCAATACCTATTATACGATATAACTCAACGTCGTACTTTTCAACTACAAAAATGAGGACTGCCAAATAAGAATAGGCTATCGCATAGTGCAACTGGTCATAGAAAAAGTCAACACCACAGATATGATGGAAGTGGATGACTTGGGAGAAACAGAATGAGGAACTGCGGGATTCGGAAGCACCGATATAGCAACAAGATCCGTGATTGTAAAGGAACAGGAACCTGGCATCAGTTACCTTCAGGCATCGGCTAAAGACAACAAATACTGGTACGATATTGCAGAAGTATGGGAGAAATTTCTGGTGTCAAATGCTATAATCCACCAAAAGGGTATGAAGCGGTTTAATCAGGAATTCTTAAGCGAGATACAGGCAGCTATAGGGATGGACACAGCTCGGAGACAACGGGGGGAAGAACTCCATAGGTTATAGGACGAAGGAAAGGATTTCCCCAAGGACTAGGCCTTTACCGATGATCTACTATACTATACGTGAAGACCATTTGTACCAGATAGGCGGGTGCTATACACCAAGATCGCAGAACGATGTCATGAGGCAAAAGTTGCAGGACATTTCAGACAAGAGAAAATCTTGGAAATCATCAAGTGAAACTTCTACTGGAAAGGACTTGCGGAATGGGTCAATAATTACGTATGATCCTGCGATGAATGCCAACCTAATAAATCGCCTAGACATGCCAAGTACGGATTGCAGTAACCATTGCAAATACCCTATGCAGCATGGGTGTCTATCTCAGTGGACTTCATCACACAATTACGAGAGACATAGGGGTGTACTCAAATAATAGTATTAGTTGATAGATTCATGAAGATGGTACATTTCATCAGGCTACAGACATTGGCCACTACCAAGAACATCTCAAACACATTCCTAAAAGAAGTATGGAGACTGCATGGCCTAGCAACCGAAATCCTCTTGGATATGGACTTAAAGTTCGCAGGTGAATTCAGGGAATTCCTCTGCAAAGGGCAGGAAATAAAGGGAAGAATGTCAACAGGATGTCACCCCCAGATGGATGGACAGACCGAATGTACCAACCAAGTGTGGGAAGGATACCTTTGAAGTTTGGTCAACTATGATCAGGATGACTAGTATTAGCTACTACCACTAGCGGAACATACCTATAAGAACTCCGTAACCAATGTGCATGGGATGTCGCCAGTCTAGGCAAATTACGGATTCCATCCACAGACAGAGTGGATGAAGGAGCGCAAAGCTCAAAATCCAGGAGCAACACTCTACGTGAACTAGATTAAGACGATACATGAACAAGCAAGAGGGTCACTAGAAAAGACACTGGAATGAATGTCAAAATATTATGACAGGAAAGCTCGACAACAGCCGGACTTCAAGATCAGGAACAAAGTAATATTAAACGCAAAAAAACAGTAGCATGTGACAGAAATCAAAGAAGTTAAGCGCGAAGCTGTATGGTCCATTCTAAATTATGGAGGAACGTGGATCACGAGTGTTCAAGCTTAACATATCTGATTGCTGGAACATTCACCCCATATTGCATGTCGCACTATTGGAACCCTACCCTGAATCAGTTCATGATAATCGCCAGCTATGCTCTAGAGAACGGGAGGACATCGACGGCGATCTTCACCGGGAGGTTGAAAAAATAGTAAGGAGCGAGATTCGCTCCTACAGAAAATGGGTACATGGCCGCTATCAAGAGAAGCTGAACTGTGGTACTTCGTCAAATGGCAGGGGTGTGTAGAAGATGAACACCTATAGGAGCAAGCTACCGGTATGGAAATCGCAAAGGAAGTTGTGGAAAAGTTTCATAATGAAAATACGAATATACCAGGAAGGGCAAAAGTAAGATTGTGGGGAAAAGGTTTTTCTACTGTGGACAAGTAAACGAAGGAGGTTTTTCACCCTGACCACACTGAGTCTTAAATTGTATTTAGAAGAAATTGTAAAAAGTTATAAAGGGATTCAAGGGGAAGCCTGGTAGGAGGGAGCTCAAATTAGGCATAGGGAAATCTGAGACATATGTACAAATCCACAGTAGGGTAACTGTACACAAACCCAGAGTAGGGTAACTGTGCACAAACCCGCAGTAGGGTAACTGTGCACAAACCCACAGTAGGGTAACTGCACACAGAGCCACGATTTTCCAGAGTGCCAACACTCCCCTCCGGCCCCCTTACGGGGCACGCATGTCATTAGCGAGATTTTGAGAGCTGCATCGCATAACTAAAATGTCACATCAACGAAGCCCACTCCATAACACCATATATGTCGCCGCCGTCCGACTGACCACATGCTGTTTACAAGGTATATGATAGGGGGCCTTTGGCAACATCTGAGAAGTGGAACAGAAGAGATCTGTCAGAGGCAGATTGAGAGAGTAGGCTTCAAGGGTAGGCTTCCTAAACTATGGGCCAAGAGTGACGGGACGCTTTTAGCGAAATACTCTAAGAGGATATCCCAATGGTAGAGGGTATTAGCGGCATACCAAATCTACCCATACCCTTCTGAGATAAGCTGTAGGTTGGTTGGTCCAAGTAATAGGACCACTCCATGGAGGCCGGTGGACTACGGGAAAGCAAGCTCAGAAAGGAAGACTGTTGGGCGGATGCTGATCTCTAGTATAACTGCGTGACATAGGCCAAACTCATTGTTCAGTGAATCTGTCAAGGAATACTTCTCTCGATAAAATATGCAAAGCAAAGATTTATGAGGTAAACAATTTAATATTGGTAAGATCTCTTCTCCGTTACTTGATGACATCTGGAAAGTGTGGAAAGAACTTCAATATTTATATCCCGCGTCTGAGTGTTTGTAGACTACTTCTAACTACTATGCCCACGAAGCACCATCCTGGTTCTAGTATGCAAACATCCAGCATATTATAAGTGTGAATACCATGTGACCACGAAACTTATCACAGCCTTTTTACCGTTACGGAATAGTATTCCTCCTTTGAGGTGACTGGGCTATTTGTTGTACCAAACAGCGGCCTCCAACTTTGTTGTCCACCTAGACAATTACATTACGCTAGTCTAGTTGACAATTGTTCTAGTAGTCTCTGTGGTCATGAGGTGATCAAGTTCATGCTGGGCCACCTAGTGCCAATCGCAAGTCTTAGCCCAACGTGTCAACATCTTAAAGGGCTCCAATATATCAAGGTCTTCTATTTTGAGCGTGCTTCCTCTTGCTCCGCTGGCCACCATAGAGGGGTCCTATTCCTAGGACCAACCAACCTACAGCTGATCTTAGAAGGGTATAGGTGGATTCGGTATACCCCTAATAGTCTCTGCTACTAGGATATCCTCTTAGAGTATTTCCCTGAAAGATTCCTGTCGCTTGCGGCCCATAGTTTAGGAAACCGAACTTGGAAGCCTACTATCTCAATGTGCCTCCTACGGACCTCCTCCATTCTACTTCCTAGATGTCGCGAAAGGTTCTCCCATATATATCCTATGAACAGCATGTGGTCAGACTGATGGCGGTGATGTACATAGTGTTATGAAGTGGGCTTCATCGATGTGACCTTTTAGTTATGGGACACAACTCACGAAATCTGGCTAATGATGTGCGGGGCCCATAAGAGGGCCAGAGGGGAGTGTTGGCACTTCAAAAAATCAAGGGTCTGCATGTAGTTACCCTACCATGGGTCTGTGCACATGTCTCAGATTTCCATATGTCTAACAAGAGCTCCCTCCTACCAGGCTTTGTCTCGCATTTCTTTATAACTTTGTTATAATTTCTTCTAAATATATTTAAGACTCAGCGTGCTCAGGGTAAAAAACCTCCCGCATTTACTGAGCCACGGTAGGAAAACCTTTCCCTCACTATCTTACTTTTACCCTTCCTAGCATGTCCCAATTTTCATTATGAAATTTCCCACAACTTTGTCCGCGTTTTCCATACCGGTAGCTGGCTCCCATATATTTTCATCTTCTGAACACCCTTGCCATTTGACGAAGTACCACAGTTCTCGCTTCTCTTGATAGTGGCCGCATACCCGTTTTCTGTAAGAGCGCATTTCACTTCCTACTATTTTTTCAACCTCCCAATGTAGATTGCTGTCAATGTCCTCTGGTTCTCTAGGGGGTCGCTCGCGATTGTCGTGAAGTGATTCGCGATAGGGTTCTAATAGTGTGACATGGAATATGGGGTGAAGGTTCTCTCAAGTGGATATGTTGAGCTTGAATGCACATGATCTATCCTTCTTCATGATTTGCAATAGTGTGCATAGCTGCGAGGTTAGCTTCTTTGATTTCCGTCGGGTGTGAATGTTTCTTGCGTTTGACATTGCTTTGTCCCTGATCTTATAGTCTGACTGTGGTCGAGCTTTCCGGTCATAATATTTTGACATTCTTTCCCATGTCATTTCTGGTGACCCTCTTGCTTGTTCATGAATCCTCTTAATCTAGTTCATGTAGAGTGTTGCTCCTGGAATTTGAGCTTCTAGCTCCTTCATCTACTCAGTCTGTGGGTGGAATCCATAGTTCACATAGAATGGCGACATCCCATGAGCGTTGGTCGCAAAGTGGTTATTGGCATGTTCAGCTAGAGGTAGTAGCTGATACCAGTCATCCTGGTTATAGTTGACAAACCTTCCAATGTATCCTTCCAGCACTTGGTTGGTACATTCTGTTTTTTTGTCTATTTGAGGGTGGTATGCTGTTGACATTCTTCACTTAATTTCCAGCGCTTTGCAAAGAGATTTCCAAAATTCTCCTTCGAACTTTAAGTCCATGTCTGCGACAATTTCGGTTGTCAGACCGTGAAGCCTTCACCCTTCTTTCAGGAATGCGTTTGCGACATCCTTAGCAGTAGCTGATATTTGTAGCCCAATGAAGTGTGCCATCTTCATGAATCTATCAACTACTACCATTATTTGAGTGCACCCCTGTGACTCTGGTAGTTGTGTGATAAAGTTCACGGAGATAGATGCCCATGCTGCGTAGGGTATTTGCAATGGTTGCAGTAATCTGTACTTGGCGTATCTAGGCGACTTATTATGTTGGCATTCAGCGCAGGATCGTACGTAATTGTTGACCCATTCAGCAAGTCCTTTCCCCTAGAAGTGTTGTATGATGATTTCCCTGCTTTTCTCTTGTCCGCAATATCCTGCAACTTTTGCATCATGACATCCTTCTGCGATCTTGGTGTATAGAGCTTGACTATTTGATACAAATAGTCTTTGCTTATAGTATAGTAGATCGTCAGTTAAGGTCCAGTCCTTGTGGAAGTCTTTTCCTTCATCTTGCCACCTAATCAGTTCTTCCTTCTGCTTTCTCCAAGCTGCATCAGTTCCAATAGCTACCTGTATCTCACTTAGGAATTTGTGATTAAACTGCTACATACCTTTTTGCAGGATAGTGGCGCTTGACATTAGAACCTTTTCTGGTACTTCTGAAATATCATACCAATGTTCTTTGTCTTTAGGTGATACCTGTTGGTAGCTGATGCTAGATTCCTGTTCCTTTACGATCAAGGATCTGGTCGCTATATCAATGCTTCCAAATTGCGGGGCACCTCTTTCTGTTTCTCCCGAGTCATCTACTTGCATCATATTTGAGGTGTTGACTTTTTCTACCACCAGTTGAGCTATGCCATCGCCCATTCTTATCTGATAGTTCTCATTTTTGTGGTTGAATAGTATGACCTTGAGTTCTGCGGTGTAGTCAGCATTGATTACTCCTGCAACAGTAGAGAGTCCCCTTCGAACCGCTAATCCACTTCTTGGAGTGGCTCTTCCATAAGTTCCTTCATGTAGCCCTACAGCTATACCCGTCCTTATTAATACTTGTCCATATTTCGGGACAATGTCATCTTCAATAGTGTACAGGTCATGTCCTGCCACCATTCTCGAGCCCTTTGTTGGCAAATATGCTTTTTTATGCAATCTCTTGACCCTAATCACGGGTTCCTTTCCTCCTCTTTGCGGTCCCAAATCCAAATCCTTATCTCCATCACCATCTCTTCCTTCATCGACTACCCTCGCTACCAGTGATGCCAAGAAACCTTCTGCTTTTAAAATTTTCTGTTCGCGATGCATCGCTCGCTCTTCAGGATAGTACTCTGGCAATCTGCTTCATGGGTCAGGCTTTCCGCCCTTTGTGCCTGGTCAGTATACAATGTAAAAATTGTATTCTACTGATTGCTGAGCCCATCGAATTTGACAGCCACTCCAGACTTCTGAGGTTCGGAAGTATTGTAGGTTCTGAGGGTCGGTAAAGACTATAATCAGTTTTTCAGTTCCTATCAAATACTGTCTCCATTCCTTAAATGCTTCGAGGATTGTGAGGAGTTCTTTATCGTGAATCTCATAATTGCACTCTGCTGAGTTCAGTTTTCAGGAATGGAAAGCTACTGGATGTAACTTTTTCTCAACATATTGAGAAAGGACTCAACTGAGTGCGAAATCCCTAGCATTGATTTATACCACTTTCTCTCATTCTGGGAAGAAGTGGTGGAGTATGAGAGTTGTAGTGAAATGGTGTTTTACCTCTTCAAATGCTGTATCCTGTTCAACTCCCCATTTGAAATTCTGAGGATTTCCCTGTAGTGTCTCAGTTATCGGCTTGCAAATGGCCGAGAAGTTTTCCAATAAAGCATCGGTGGAAGTTAGGTAATCCAATAAAACCTTGTACTTCTCTAACTTACTTTGGTGCTTTCCAAACCATTATGGATTCCACCTTGTGGGTGCTCATAGACACCCCATCAACCACTACCATATAGGTGAGGAATTCTACCTTAGTGGTATGGAAGGTCGACTGTTTTGGCGACACCGCTAACTGAAAGTCCGATAGACTTTGTAAAACTCCTTTAACAGCTTCGATGTGTTCCTTTTCATCTTTAGAATAGATGAGAATATCATCGAGATAACAGATGGCTCCGATGTCTAAGTATTCTTTGAGTACTTGATTCATCATATCTTGGAATATTGCCAGAGTATTAACCAACTCAAAAGGCATAACTTTATATTCGTAGTGTCTGTATCTTGTGCAGAATGCCATGTTCCATTCATCTCCTTCCTTTATTCTAATCAAGTGGTAACCACCTTTAAGGTCTAACTTGGTAAAGATCTTTGCGCTAGCTACTTTATCTCTGAGTTTGGACAGCAGAAGAAGAGGATGTTTGTGGAGGATTGTAATCTTGTTTAGATTTTGGTAATCCACAACTAGGCATAGTCTGCGATCTGGCTTAGGTACGAATAATATGGGTGCTCCTGCTGGCGATTGACTCCGCGTAATCTTTCTTTGATTAATCATTGTCTCCAAGTATTCCTGTAAAGCGTTAAGCTGTTTTTCGGATAATGAATATATTGCTCTCCAGGTAGGAATTGATCTTGGGATCAACTTGATTTCATGATCCAATGTCTGACTTTGGGCTAATCTTTCTGCCATCTGGGCTTCAAACCAGTGTTTGTAGTGCCAGTATTCTTACGGTAATGATTCGAGTTCCACAGTATTTTTGATGGGTCCAATTCTTCCAATTTGGCATGCATTAGGGTCTCTAGCCACGGCTTCATCATATTCGAACATATCTGCTATTCCTTCAACTTCTTGCACACAGTTTTTCCACATTTAGCGGACAAGGTCCAATTTTCGGCATTTTCTATGTGAGACACTGGGTGTTCACGATGCCACCAACCAAAAGGAATTCTCATTCCATAGTGACCTGCTTTAGCCACTTCACACGACATTTCAGAGATTTGTCGGTTTTTTCCTGTTTCTAATTCAATAGGGAGAGTATAACACTTCCCTCCTGAGGCAGCTGATGATCCATCAAAGCCTAAGATATCAACTGCATTGTTGCGTTCTAGTTTAGGAACGAGAAGGTCTTCAACTAAATCCTTATTGACAAGGAACATATTAGATCCCGAGTCTAATAAGACTTTAACTTCGTATTGCTTATTGTGTATGTGGAGGTAAGGGATCTCCTCAGGACAGTTGTATCGTTTTGGTTTTGGAGCATATAATTCCACGCGCTTGGCACGGATAAGAGTTTCTCGGTTCTTTCATTTAGGCATCGTTGCTGTTGGGTATAAGTAACAAAATGTTTGTTACTATGCCTGCGTAGTTTCGACAATTAATGTCTCCTTAGACAAACTAGTGACTCTTTTAGCTCTAGCAATCTGGGTCTACATACTAAGTGGCGTTTAACCAATACCCAATTGCGTACAACCAGTTTTCAGGCTGCATGCCTTCTCCCGACACGCCAGACCTAGGCTCATAGTAGATTTTCAGGCGGTTATTAGCCATTTTACTCCCCTAGTGCGGGGTTCCCGCTTTTACTGATCCTTTCCCTTAGGGTTTCCGTTATCCGTCCAGCTCTCTCCAAGGGGCCCTATACAGCAAAGCGGTATATCCCTATCCCACACTCTGGCCAGAGGGCAAGATTGTACATGCGTATAATATGACTCAGACTCGTGTGGTAGGTGGAATGGCCCATATCGGTTGTCCTCCTGTCATGTATTGTTATCAGGTAGAGCTTGCATTGCTATCTCCCAACTTTTTCAGTATAGTAACTTGCTTGCACACGGGTAGGAGGTAACCACCCAGTGACTCGAGCAACTTCCTACTGTTGGCTTGCAGGCCGTGTGGGTATGTTGACTATCCTCTCTTTGATCAAGACTTTCCATATATTGATTCTTGTGTTTGAGCTCGCAAGTCCCTCATGGGGGCCCTTCACTTAGAGCCTACTTGCTTTGATCTTGAAAGGAGAGACTTCCTTCCGACTGCTTTGATCATTTTGAGTTTCGACTCTTGTAGTTCCACACGGAATACCTGATCCCCATCGCGGTTGGTACCCAATACACCCTAGCCAATAGAGGTTCCCATTCCGATTCCAGCTCCATCTGGACAATGAATACCCAAATGCCGTCACCATTGGTACTATTGAACAGACCTAGGTCAGTTCCTTGTCATCTGCTAATTCCCAGATCTTATTCACGCGGGCAGGATGTTGCACGGTTGTGACTCTGTGAGCTAATTTAGGTTTTATCATAACTGATCTTGCTCGCCTATTTCCCCTTTTTATCCCTCTTGAGCTGACTGTTGCTGCCGATATATGGGCATCTCTCCAACACGTTGGGTAGCTGTGGTTTTTCTTTCCAGAACCAGTACAATCACCCTTTCTACTCCGCATGTCTATCACACTCTGTGGAATGCTGGTATGGGCCTGGTCAAAGTTTCAGTGGGTAGTCTTCGCCGCATCTCCGAACCTTTTCCGGGGCTTCTCCAGCTCATTTTCTCTTTTCCATTTTTGTGGTGGGGATCCACCTCCTTTGACTTAAGATTTAGTATCCCTTGGTCGCTGCGGCTCAGAGTCCCATCAGATTTCTCTTTTGACCTCTTGGACTGGTTTAGGCTTTGTCAGTTCATCTCTCGTAATTATTTCTCAAGCGAGAAGTCCTTCTTCTGACCAACCGCATAGCCTCAATGCCTTTTCCCATTCCTGATCTGTTGAATACCACAAGGCCAACAACCTGTGCACAATTTGTTTTGCAAGTTTGTCTTCTACTTCCTGCCTCCAGGACTCTCCGGTCATGTGTGCCCGAATATTATGGTTGTACATAACTGTAAGGTAACGTTCAATACTGTCTTCGCACTCAACCAACTGCATAGCTCTAAGCGCTAGTCTTTCGGCTTCCACGGTGGCCAATCGCTTGATCATATCATATTCAAAGCGAGTCCATGTAGCCAGTTCTGGCTGCTGGGTTTCTCCTTGAAGTCCGTCCATAGCCTTCTGATACCAAATGGTATACGGAAGAACTATGTCTCCTTTCGTACAGTTGAGCGCGTATATAACTCGTTCCCAGCTGTCGTCCCAGATCCGCAGGTTTCTGTTGAAATAGCCTGAGCCTTGTATAATCTATACGTATATATCTTGTGTGGGCTTATCCTCAAAGAATGAGTATGGCTCTGATGGTCGCTTCAATTTAAGCCCCATCGCATTGGTAAGTGTTTCTGTCATACCAGACTGTTCTGATGTTTATCCTCGCTTGCCCAGGCTAGGACTTCCTCTCCTTCTTCCTCTTTCCTCATCATTGTTGTCGTCATCATCAGGATCTCCCAGGTCACCACGGTTGGAACCTGAGCGGGCTGCATCAGCAGCTTCCCTACCTTTTTTCTTTTTCCTTTGTGTAGGAGGAGCATAATAATCTTCGTCCTCCACCTCTTCCACCGCTGTTAAGGTTGCCGTTCCTGCAGCTTCATGACTTGGTGCAGCAGCCAACATCCTGTTTATTGATGCCGTTAATACCTTCAGGGTATTGTTTGCCTCATTATTCTCCTGCTGTTGCTGGTCTTGAGACCTGCGAATCTCCGCTTGGCAAGTAGTCTGATCTAGACGCAATTGTCCTAAAGTACAGTTGACCTCTGTTTCCTAAGTGATGCTTTGAGCACGAAATTCTAAGAACACCGTTCTCAGGTTGATGACCATTTGTTCGATCATCTAATCTCGGGCCAATACCGCCTGGCTTTCTTGTGTGAGTGTCCTGTGTAACCTGGTGATCACCTCTTCATGTTCCTGATGATATCTATCTTGGGCATCTGTCTTATTTGCCACTCCCCGCAGCATTTCCTCTTAGATCCCCTTGACTTCCGGTTTCATGCCTGCCAGCTGCATCAACCAGAGCCAGATATCATTGTCATGGACATCTTGTCCTTCGGCGATTTGCTGTTGATCCTTAATTAACTATAAGGTATTGTCTTGGGTAGCTTCCTTCAAATGTTTGAAGGGGATATTTGCTTAGTCGAGGGAGGGGTCTATATCTTGCCTTAGTCAACCCAATGTTATCCTAAGATGCGTAGCCAACCTGTCTAAGTTTGCAGCATAGTCTCCACTGGGCTTTAGTGTGGTGGCCCTCAATATCCTATGAGTGCTTGCGATACTAGAGGATCAGTGAGAAGGTAAGTTTCCACTGCAAAACATGGGTTCATGAGGTGTCGATGGGGAGGGACTCCATGTGGCCGAATCAGCTGTTTTTTCTGCCATATCAGGTTGGGTGTCCATAGGCTCTTCCACCGTTATTCTTTTTCTCCAGTCTTGAGGTATTTCGGCCATTGTGATACTTTCCAAATAGGCTAATTGTCCTAATAGCCTTGGATGAGTGATTACAGGTACTTTGTACCAGACCTCTCGATATGCTTTAAAGGGTTTAAGATATTGTATGTAAGAAATCCGATGTCTGAGGTACTCTTGATGGGTAGGTATAAACGGGTTCGGTTGATCTGATTCTGGGCTCAGGATCTGGACTTCCCTTTTCTAGAGGTTTAAAATGTACTTGTCATACAGATATGCATTTCTTGGGTACAGGCCGAGCGGGTGTCTGGCCCTCGGATGACGGTGCCTGGTTTCTCATCCTGTTTAGAATACTTGGAACTCCACTTGACGAAGTCTGCTGACTTGGTAGAACTCTGCCCAAAGTTCAAACCGTACCAGGAGTGATATATACGATTGAATTGATCCCTCATTGGAATCCCGAAAGTTATTGTGAACAATGAGTGTTCTTGAGTAAACTCGTCTTCGATTTTGAATAGCTCTGTGTCGAAGATTTCTTCGAATGTATGAATATAAATCGTACCGTGAAGTGCCACGCAAATGTAGTCGTAGTCAGAGCTGAGGGTGGAATTTGAAGTGAACTCGTAGTTCATATAGAGAGCCTTGGTAACAGGAGAGCTATCAATATACTGTTAGGCGGAGGCCGATCTCTTATATAACTGAGAGATGTAGGGCAAAATCGTGTTTTGGAGAATCTGTCAAGGAAGGCTCGCCGCGATAAAATAATTAAAGTAAAGATTTATAATATAAACAATTTAATATTGATAAGATCTCTTCTCCGTTACTTAATGATGTCTGTAAAGCTTGGGAGGCACTTCGATATTTATATCCAACGCCTAAGTGTTCGCAGACTACTTCTAACTACTAGGCCCCCGCAATACCATCCTAGTTTTAGTACGCAATTGTCCAGAATCTTATAAGTACGAATACCGTTTGATCATGAAACTTATCACACCCTTTTTATGGTTGCGGAATTGTATTCCTCCATTAAGATAACTGCACTATTTGTTGTAGCAAACAGCGGCCTCCAACTTAGTTGTCTGCATAGACTATTATATTACTCTAGTCTAGTTGACTATCATTCCAGTAGTCTCTTAGGTCATGAAATGATCAAGTTCATGCCAGGCCACCTAGTGCTAATCACAAGTTCAAGCCCAACTTGTCAACGTCTTAAGGGGCTTCAACTTATCTGGGTCTGCCATTCTGAATGTGCTTCCACTTAGTCTGCTGGCCTCTATAGAGGGGTCCTATTACTAGGACCAACCAACCTACAGCTGATCTCAGAAGGGTATGGGTGGATTTGGTATACCCCTAATAGCCTCTGCTACTGGAACATCTTCCTAGAGTATTTCGCTGAAAACGTCCTGTCACCTTCGGTGTATAGTTTAGGAAGCCTAACCTTGAAACCTACTATCTCTATCCGCCTTAGACAGATCTCTTACGTTCCACTTTCTAGATGTTGTCAAAGGACCCCTCTCATATAGCCTGCGAACAGCATGCAATCGGACAGACAGCGGCGACGCATATGGTATTATGAAGTGGGCTTCATTGATGTAACCTTTTAGTTATGGGACTCAACTCTTGAAATCTCGTTAATGACCGAAGAGACTACTAGAATGATAGTCTACAAAATTAGAGTAATATAATAGTCTGTGTGGACAACTAAGTTGGAGGCCGCTGTTTGGTATCACAAATAGTGCCGTCATCTCAACGGAGGAATACTATTCCATAACCACAAAAGGGTGTGATAAGTTTCAGCGTCAAATTGTGTTCACACTTATAAGATTCTGGACGTTTGCGTATTAAAATCAGAGTGGAACCTCGCAGGTGTAGTAGTTAGAAGCAGTCCACGAACACTCATTTGCGGGAAATAAATATTGAAGTGCCTCCTGAGCTTTACAGACACCATCAAGCAACGGACGATAGATCTTATCAATATAATATTGTGCTACACTTTAAATCTTTACTTTACATACTTTATCGAGATGAGCCTTCCTCGACAGATTCTCCAATCCAAAATTTTGGCCTACGTCCCTCAGGGATATACTTGAGTTTGGCATCTGCCTAACAGCTATTGGATGTAATTGCTGATAGTCCTTCAATATAGAGACTGTGAATTGCACGAGTAGTAGTAGGTATTTTAAGTTAGAAAGTAATAAGGTTGGCAGGAGTTTGAAGATAAAGTGCCATGGAAGTTAAGTATTCTGGCTGTTGAAGGATATGTTCAGGAAGGCTTAGGGTATTCAGAATTATTGAAGGATTGTATAGATAGATTTCAGAGGTATAAAAGCCTGCTTGAATATTTCTTTCAGTAAAAGCTTTTACGTGTATGAGGGTAAGTAGATTTGAAAATTGATCCTTATCTACTGGAACTTGAAGCTTGTTAACCCCTTGTGCATAATAGATACTCATAGGTAAAAAAATTGAAATATCCAACAGCTGGAGAATATGAGAAGTGTGGGCTGGCAAGTACAAATAGAGAATCTTGTGCATTAAGCAGAAATCGAGGCACTCAAAATCCATATGTGATCTAAATCCATCAAAGATGAGTAGATGCCATTCACCATATGCTCTATAAAGTTCTTAATCATATTAGAAGTGTTGAAATTAGATTTACTTAGAAATTTATGTGCTTAGCCTACCTATTTTTTGTTTCCAGCTCAAATATTTTCTCCATATACTCCAAACAAATCTTATTATTATTGAACCCTTTGTTGTATTCCCATACCACAATTCCATTTCTTTTTGTATCTTCTGCCAACCTGCATGCTGATTTTCGCCTTGAAAATTATTCATAGTATTAAAGAAAAACCATCCACAGCTACAACTTCAACTACTGTGCAAGATTCTTGTACAAGTTGCTTCTTATGTGCTGATGATCATACAATTCATGTAATCTGCTTAACAGACCGTCCCCGTCCAAGCTGATATTTCTTCTCATCTAAATTATATGTATTTCATGCAGCAATCAAGTACTTTTTTTCACTTCCTTCTACTTAAATTCTGTTAGTATTAAACAGTGAAATTTACCTCTCTCAGATTGCACTTATCTTCCAAAAAAGGTCATCTATAATATTCCAGCTTTCTGCCTTGACTCAAGATATTGATACAGATTTAAAATAATCATATTTGATTGCTGAATGTTGTTTCAAAAAACAGTCCAACCAGTATTGTCCCTGTTCTTGTCTTAGTACCCAACAGTGCAGCAATGCATGTACCAGTCAATACACAATTTCCCAATCTGTTGGAATATTGCAGTCATCAAGGAAGTGCAAGTGATCAATCAAAGCCTTCTCTTCTGCTTGTATTAAGGCCTGTACTCTTTCTGTACTTGGTATTGGATTCTTGAAATATTGTTGTAATGTTGTCTCTCGTACTTGATATGCCCTTATAATTTGCAACACAATTGGCATTTTATTGGCTTCAGGATTCACATAATGTTACAGTAGCTTTGCATGATAATGGCATAAGGCCAAATTGAGTTTTACAGCTGTAGACTATATTTGTGTATGATTGACCTCCGGAAGAAGGCTGTGCAGTGTAGGATACAGACATTGAGTTGATATTTTCGATAAATTTATGAGAAACTATTTCTCCTATGTCCAAGCTGTCGCCTTCCCCCTTTATTTATTCTATACTCTGACTGAATACCTCATGCATTTCTAGTAGCTTCTGATTCTCAAATTATGTTTTACTCATTTTTCAGCATATGAGAGCACATTGTGCTTACAATTTTCTACTCTTCTGTCCTCTCAGATGTGAACCTAGCTATGTATATTCTATGGCAAGTCTAAATGTGCACAGATCTCCTTGATATTCTAATTTGACTTAGTTGTACTACGATCCCCCCATTTGCTATCTTCTGATATTGGCCATAACCCTATGAGGAACTGTATTGAAAATTCGTGATAAAAAAAGAGAATCTACTTAGAACTGCTGAAAAAGAAAAAGAACAACAAAATAAAGAGCGAAAAAAGAGAGAAGAACAGAAATTGAGGATTTGAGTTTCGTAAAAGCATTCTAAAGTGTGCTATGGGTAGTCATCTTCTGGTAGGTATAGTGAGAGGGACAAGTGTGGAGGTTTGCCGGAGGTGGCAAGGTCGGAGTATCAGTGTAGTTAGTAAGAATCCTATTGTATCACTACTATCACTGGTAATAGTAATATTTTCTGGAGAAGAGGAAACTGATTGAGCAGAGGATGGTAAAGCAAAGCAAATATGGCATCGGCATACTGGTAGAATTAAAAAAGGGGTAAGAGGAGCATTTTTTGTATATTTGCAGTTTAAATTGGCTTTACATGTAGCTGTAACCGCCTCTTGGGAAATGCGGTAAACATAGAGTTAATGGGCTTTATTCTTTACTGAAGGTGGTAACTAGTGAAGCAAAGTCCGAAGGCTTTAACTGAGGTTGTTGAAGAGACTTCTTACTATATCGCGACTACTGAAGTCTCAGACATGTTTGGTGGATCTCAAACTAAAGATTTCCGAAGCGAACTGAAGAAGGTAACTGTTCAACCAAGTATATTGAAAACTCTGTCTGTCGAAGTCTGCTTCTTCTAACATGAAGAAAAGCAGTTCTTAAATACACTTCTTAGGCTACCGAAAGCCTTGTTCGCATAACATATAAGACTTCCAAAATGGTAGTTTTGAAACCAAACATAAAACATATAAAGTATCAAACCGATACTCGAAACCAAACATAAAATATATAGAGTCTCAAACTGATACTCAAGACTAAACATAAAATATATAGAGTATCAAACTGATACTCGAAATCAAATATAAAACATATAGAGTATCACATCCTATATTCTCAGGCTAGAGGCATACCTCGTTTCCTGAAACAAATTCAAAACACAATCAGTATCAACTGATACCTGAAAATCCTAAACCAGTAACCTGCATCAGTTACAGTAGCCTTATCATGGTCTTGTTATTCACAAATTTAATATAAATACATAGCTTTTGTGCTATCAATAACTAGTGCAGTTGTAAGATGATGTTTATCAACCTTTTGTGTAATAGCAATTGTATTTTGACAATCAAGTCTATGTCCCTTGTCTGAGATATCAACGCTGGCTTATGCTATCGCACCAAGTTTCCCTAAACGTAATATCATTATCCTTGATTTCTTATTAGAAACCATTCCAACTAGTGCTAGAACTTCATTAGTTTCTTGCTGGAAGTCAGTACTAGTATGAGGTATTTGTAGATGGTATGTAAGATTTGATATATGAAGTGGTGGAGAGTAAAGTAGAGCAGTTGAAAATTCTAGATGATTGAGGATGACCATTGCACAATCAGGAATAAGCCTACAGGCACGAAATCTAACCTGAATATTATTTAAGGTTATTGCCTTCTTTCGTTCCTTCTTTTGCAATGACCAAAAAGCACCTTCATGGATTCCTCCTCCTCGCATCAGCAAAAAAGATAGCTGCGTCTGATGTGCATATACAATATTAGAACAACAGGTAGATATTAATTGTGTCTGATACGTCCTGTAAATCACAAGCCGCATTGGACCTCCCTGGTATATCCTTTAAATCTGTAGGTACTAAGGACATCTACAGTATGTCAGGTACGTCCAGTGGTAATAGGAGATATCAAGGGTGTCTAGTAGTAACAGGAAATATCTGAGGTGTTTGGAAAACATTGTAGAATGGGACTTGGCAAGCCACATTTCTAGATCTTGTTATGGTTGCTAGCAAGTCATACTTACACTAGCTCTAGTAAGTACTAGAACTACCCTCTCTGCAAGAATGCTAACCTTTATGTAGAAGCAAAAATAGAGAATACAGCAGAAAATCTATTTTAGATTCTAGAATAATGGTAGAGCAAAAATGCCTCAAGTTTTGACTGAGAAAGCAAGTGATAGTCAAGTTCAGCTGGTAGTAATCAGACCCAGGCCAGGTATGGTTCATTTCTTGGCACATTCTTTAGTTCTTATGACCACACAATATCCTCTCTTACCTCTATAATTGGTGATGTACTGACCTTGACACCAGATTCTTGCAGAACCCTTTTGGTACCGTATGTGATAATTTGGTACCTAGACGTACCCAGTGCTTGCTTGTCAATGGTGCAAAGAATGTCTACCTGCTGGCGCCAATACCAATAGAGGTAGAGGCTAGTGAGCTTTTAGTGAGGTTTTGACTAGGCGCTGACTTTGATGCCAGATTCCTACAGGGTTTCTGGAACTCAGCTTTCAATACTTTGGCAGGTAGATCTACATGGTACCAGCATTCCGACAGTCTAAAGAACATCTACTTTACACCGATATCTATAGAGTTACAGTATGGTGAGTCTTTGGTAAGGTTTTGACTAAGTGCTGAATTCAATGTGAGATTCCTACAGAGCCCTTGGGATGCAGCATCTGAAACTTTGGCATCTAGATGTACTCAACGCAGGCCTTTCAACAGTGTAGAGAATGCCTATCCAGTACCAATACCCATGGAGGTATAAGCTGGTGAGACTTTAGTGATGCTTTGACTAAGTACTGACTTTGAGGCCAGATTCCTACAGGGTTCCTGAGATTCAGCTTCCGATACTTTAGTAGGTAGATCCAGGTGATGCCAGCTTTTCGACGGTTAATGGTACATCTACCTGACTCCAACGTTCCCGGAGTTACAGCATGGCGAGTCTTTGGTAAGGTTTTGACTAAGTGCTAACCTTGACGTAAGGTTCCTACAAGGTCATTAGGATGCAACTCCTATCACTTTGGCACCTGGACGTACCTAATGTGGGCTTTCCAATGTTACAGAGAACACCTACTCAAGGCTAATATCCATGGAGATACATACTGTTATGAAGGTGGTATTCTCTGGGTAGGCTTTAACTAAGTGATGTCTGTAACACCAGATTCCTACAGGGTCCTTGTGATGTAGCATGCAATGCCTTGGCACCTGGACATACCTGGTACCGGTTTTCTAATTGTACAAAGGATGTCTTTTGGATGCCAATATCCATGGGGTTACAGCCTGGCGAGTCATTTGTATAGTTTTGAATAAATGCTGATATTAATGCCAGATTCTGACCGAGCTCTTTGGAGACAGAATCCAATGCATTGGCATCTAGATGTACCCGATGCTAGCTTTCCAACGGTACAAAGAATGCCTACTTTATGCCAATATCCACAGGGTTACAGGCTGTTATAGAGGTGGTATTCTCTGGTGAGGCTTTGACTAAGTGATGGCTTGAATGCCAGATTGCTACACAGTCATTAGGATGGAGTATGCAATACTTTGGTATGTAGATAAACCCGATACCAGCTTTGCAATCGTGTAAAAGACATCTACTTGACACCAATATCCACAGAGTTGCAGGCTGGCGAGTCTTTGGTAAGGCTTTGACTATGTACTGAGTTTGATACTAGATTCCTACAGAGCTCTTAGGATCTAGAATTGTACACTTTGGTGTCTGGATATACATGACCCCAGCTTTCCAACGGTGCAAGGAATGTCTACTCAGCACAAATATCTATGGAGTTATCAGCTGTTATGTCTTTTACTTGTTGTATAGTCACGGTTTTTTCATATTAGCTTCTGTACTATATTAGCTTTTGTCTAATACTAGTACTATAATAAAGACAATTTTTGTGAAGAGATATTATTGTAAATCACCAAGTGTGACCTAGGTTTGTAGTATGAGTTATACTCTTATATCCTATGAATCTAGTAACTTGGCAGACATCAATACGTTGTCTGAATAAGTCTCTGACGTTTAGTTGCTATATCTGGTTGCATCCTGTATCTCTTGTAGATTTGGTTGCTACATCTGGTTGCATCCTGTATCTTTTGTGGATTTGGTTACTATGCCTGGTTGGACCCTGTATATCCTAAACTTGGATAGTTGTATCCTGAGCATAGTTACTATACCATTTGGGTCCTGAATCATGATTCACATTCTGGAATTTGGTACATCTGATATGCAGAATGTACAAGATGTAGGAGATTATTTTTGCCAATGTGAATCAGCAAAATATTATCCTGGGTCTGACACAGATACCAGACATCCTAATGTGGCTCTCACCATCATCGTATCCCATGCGCTTAGTGCACCTGGACCGCTGTCGCAACTCCCTCATCAGTCCTGTATATTCTGTTTTGCAATTTCTTTCTTTCTTGCATCCTGCATGTCTGCAGTTGCAACCTATTACTCAAGAGTGTTTTATCTATTTGTCACTATGGCCTGACATCTGGTCAACGTCCTCTGCCTTTTCACCTCCTGATGCTTGCCTTTGGTTGGCTTCTATTAGGGTGAGTACCTAGCGCCATGATCTGTTGCCACCATACATCTCATTCTGTTGGTCTATCTTGCTCTATCTCACAATGCCTTCTCCATTGCTCTCCAATGTTCTGTTACAGTCTCAATGCCCTCATCTCGACCATTGCTCATTGTTGAATTCTAACATCTCATAGTTGTACTTCCCTCCTCGTAGTGCTGCCATAGGGGGTAAGATATTGTTTTTTTCATCCTAATCTCCTATTCCAGCCTGAGTATATTCAGGTGACATCTGGGGTCTGTCATATGCACAGGCTGGTATTCAAAGTCATTTGTGCCCATCATGGGCTTATTGTACAATCACCACTTTTCTACAATAATTCTCGATCATTTTGCATTTCTTTATTACTATTCAATTATGTCAAAGTTTATCATACAATCTCATACCATTATTATCTCTCAATAACTCACGTGATTATTCAGGACCCATTCTAATGCAGCCCTTGCTCAATTGCCGGAGATTTAGTCTGGTACCATTGCTCATCATCCAAGCAATGGTATTAGACCAAATCTCATTTCTTCTTTTTTGGATTTACAAGGCTCCCCAATCATAAGCTACCACCAGTGGACTTGACAATATAGGGTTCATCTGGTTCTGTTATTTGTTTCCAAGATTTATCAGTATATCTTATTGCACATTCATAAATTGATCCTGCAGTTGACCAGTCATTGCCAGTCAATCTCCGGGATCAGATTGACCAGGTCTATGAATGTGCTAATGTCCACAATACTAAACTTGCACATATATGGTATCACTGGCAGCTGTACTGTGATAAGATCCTGTAAATCTAATGGGTATCCAGAGTAAAGTACATCAATATCTGTATACTTGCCAGTCAGTAGACTCTATCTAGATGCTGGTAGTTACGCAGCTTGAAGAGAGCCACAAGCTTTCCTGGAAGATGACCCCTTAGTACGTCATACATTTCGTCTTCACTAGGCTGTACCTAGAACTAGTTGTTACAACTTGCATTGTTTTAGAAGAGTATGATACCTGTACATCATGACTGATGGATGTCATAAATATTAGTTTCTTTCAATACTAGAACAGAGATTTCGAGTTACATCAGTAGCTCAACTGTGAGTACACAAAGTATTGCAAGATCTTCCAAAAGGTGGTACTTTATGGACAGGCTATGCCAGCTATATTATAGTAATTTGCGACACATATTCATGGTCAAGATGTCCAAGACCTTGCAAAGCTCTCCAAGGTTGGCAATATCACTACAACATCCCTTCAAGGCCCTGTGAGGTGGAGGTAGAGTTTCAGTCCTGCCTGAGTCTAAAAGATCCATCACGTATGTAGGGATATCAGCTCTAGAATATTACAGGAAATTACGGTTCAAAAGTCTCATTCAGTTCGAGTGGTATCACCTTTAGTTGAAAAGGATCTGCCTTGCAGCATCATTCTTATTGGATTGCCGCCATCCATCTTTGATTTGTTTCTCGTGCGTGAGGTCATAATACTTTATAAAGTACTGTGGGATGTTGCAAAAGAGGTATACATGATTGCGAAAGTGACCAAGCAGATACACCTTAATGCAGTTGAAGTGAGATTCTGCACAGATGAATTCCATATATTAGTCATTTCCACTATCGTGATATAGCTCCTGTTCCTGAAGCCTCTTAGATGTGGTGTGGGATTGCTCTACCGGCCTTTGGTGTTGTCACCACTTGATATGCTGCTTCTGAATATTTGCCTCTGTGTGTTTCAATATCCTGAACTCTAAGTAAATGGCCTTTGTAGCATGAAATTGATTAATATATTGATTCATATAATCCAAGATCTCAGGTGTATGATTTTGATATTGTACCATCAGACAGAAGTCAAGTAATAATCTGACACATGCAAGGGCACATTTGAAAGGTTACTGTTGAGTACTATCAGGGAGTCTCAAGGCAACCTTGAGAACTTTCAAAAGGCAACATCTTAAGTTTCTCATCTCATTTTCTTGCTACTGCATAACCTTGTGGTATGCTTTTCTGAGTACAACGAATTATGGGTATGGTGGTAAAGCTTTCTATGCATTGTCAAATGCTTCCCGCTACTTGTGTTTCTTCAGAAACTCTTGAACCTAATCCATCATATACTGGAATAGTTTGAGATAAACCATATAAAGCAAATCTGGGTGGTAAAAATTAGTGACAAAAATGTGAGGAAGGCAGTAAAAAACATTTCATCTGATCAGTATACCCAGAGCATCAAAAGCAGTGTGGACGTCACCTAACATGAATGCCCGTGACTCATACCAAATTTTCTTTTCAAGATACAAGTATCTTGCATAGTCCCAGGCTGTATACCTTTTTCAGGTATTCAATCGTAACATACCTGCATGTACCTCATATTTAAGATATGTATTGAATTTTACAGCATGCAGTGTGACATTTTACATATAGTTCACAATCCCCTAGCCAAGATAGGAAAATAGTTGTCCACTTTTCTATCTGGGCAGTCAATGGGCACACAGTTAAGGGTGGCCTCCTGTAAGAGCTCAAAGAGGAGCTTGAATATACCTTGTAATGTGTCAGTATTAAACTGGCTTTGATGGTAGTTTGTGGCAGCTGTGTGTGTGAATTTGGACGAGACAGGTAATAGTGCAACCAGGAGAACAGGCATCTTTTCCGGTTGGTTACCCTTGGTCGAAGGAAGATTTCCAATTGTCATATATACAGGCCACAACTTATTACCCAAAAGGTTACTCAGCTATGTCTGATCCGACATTCCAATAATTGAAACAATAGTTGTACAAGGCAGAAGTATTTCCTATACAAGTTAGCATATATTTCAGTGAGGATGAGGTGCATACTGTATTGAATCTGTACCTGAATGTCCTACCACCAGTCCACAGTATCTATTTCAGCATGTGCTCATATTTAATTGGAATCGTTTTCATGTAGGAGGGCATAAACAAAATCAACTTCATACCTTCTCTGCCGAAGAACATATTAGGCATAGTCAAGAATGTTATGGTAGAAAAAGGCAAAGTTCTGACCCCATCCACAACTTGACTTTTGAACAATTGTAGATATGGACTGTACAGATCCAAAGAGCATAGGTGGTTATCTAGTGTATACATTGAGCTGTAGCAAATATCCCCAAAATTGTCCAGAATATTTGAAAAATATTTGTTAATCCATGTCTTAGATACCTTGCTTTGCATGAATAAAGATGCAAGTTTGAAATCGTATACACTAGTAAACGGAGCCCATTGATCATTGCATAGATTTTGGTATTCTTGCACAAATCCTTTCACATCTCCAACAGGTTCTCTGTTAAATATCCTACTCATTATCTTGTTCCTTATATATCTTGCAACAGGCAACGACACTTGGTTAGTTAGCTCTATGCATATTAGGAGTACTTCTTTTCGTTCACTAAATTCTTTCTTAACTTAAATACTATTGAAAATCTTATGATTACTCTTAGGCCTTTGCCTATATTTCTTGTTTGAATGCTAATAATGAGATCTTATCATGATAGTAAAATAGAGGGTAGAATAACTTGTTATTCTAAAATGTATAGGTAGGAAAGTATAATAAATAGTTGTGTGAAGAACTAACTATTGCGCCTCTTTTTATTTTTATTTTTTTTATTTTTTTATCTTCATAGATTCTTAGTTAAGGTACAAGAACTTGCATACAGCACTAGCTATAGCATAAAGAAAACCTTGATTCCTAACTGCATAATACAATTAAAAAATCTCGTACCAGTTTTAACCAATAATCCTCCAGTCATGTCCCATAGCTGATACCAAATCCCTAGGGAGATAAAACAAACAAATACATGATCATAACAAAAATTAAACTAAAGGATATTAAAGCTAGCTAGGATATCAATGGGCCTTGAAGCCTGAATCCAAAAATGGGTAGAACAGGAGCAGGAGCGAGGGGGCCTCTAATAGAATGGAGAGTAGAGCAGGCAGGCAGCACTCCAGGGGGGAAGGGAGTTATAGCTTTATTGATATACGCTGCTAGGACTAAGAGTTGGGCCTTGTCGGACTACAATAGGCTGTCCTATCCTATGTCTTTAAGCATTGGGAGGAGGTGTTTGCAGTATGGTAAAGAGAGAGCTGGATGAGCAGTAATGGATAGCGTGGCAAAGTCTTCTTCATCTCTTTGACAGAGGAGGCAAAGGGAGGAGTGGTCTTTGGTGAACCAGGATTGATATGCTACAAGATAACACTTCCCTAATTGGATCTGGTAGATTCTCCCAGCTGCGAACCACCCAAGTCCCATGCAGGAGTGGGGGGTAAGCGGTAGCTTGTGGTTGTAAGAGGGGGGTGTGAGATAATAGGAACACCAGTCATGGAGGAGTTGGACTTGGAGGGCCACTTTTGCTAACTTGTATGAGTTTGTTTCCTCTTGGACAGGAAGCTGGTTGTGGGGGAAAAGGGTGGTATCTGGGAATGGAAGGAGGCCACTCAGACTGATAAATAAGAGTGTTCTGTAGGCTATCACATCGAGGGGGTGGTGTTGCGTTACTGGGGGTAAGGGGATGGGAGCTTTTTAGAGTAGTGGGGTATATATAGACATGAGTTAATAAGTATATAATCTGTGGTCCTCCAGGGAGTAGTAGGAGGAATTGGTTGGGAAGGTGGTGTGGAGGCAGGCCATCGCTAGGTTGACATCCAAAGGAAGACAGAGCAGCCTAATGGCTGCTAGCCTCGATTAATAGATTATGAGGAGGGGGAGGTGGGGTAGTGCTTATTCGCAGGCTAGTGAGTCTGTAGGTATGGATCTGAAGCAGTTTGTAACCCATCTTTAGACCATTCTCTAGAAGACTGACATCCTATTGAGTATCGTAAGCCTGGGTGAAAAGAGCTCTGAGCCATAGATGAGTATAAAGGCCACCAGCAAGATGGCAAGGGAGTGATATAAGTAAGGGGCAAGGCCCTTACCCAGTCTGGATAGCCTCCTGATAGTTCCTAGTACTCCTTGCACTTGTACAAGCCTTTGGCAGAGGTGGGAAGTTGTTTCTTTTATGTAGGAGGTAATTGTAGGTTTGATCCAGTAATCTACCCAATGCAGGAGATTCGATGGGTGAAAGAGGTATCTGTCCAATAAGACTGGGATTCCTAGCAGAGGGGTTTTTTGAGGGAGAATTGACCAGTGCATAAGTTCAGTCTTGGAAATTGAGAAAGACACACCTATTCTCCTTGCTTTGTATTGGAGGGAGCCTACTAGGCCTGGAAGCCTCGGCAGATTCATTCTGTAGGAGTTGGAGGCTACAGAGACAACGAAATCACCCATGTATGATAATATGAGACCCCTAGGAACAGGGAAGTGAAGTGCTGAAATATAGATGACAAAACAGGAGGGAAGAAATGGGTGACTCCTGAGGGGTACCCACTGATACTGGTATGAATCTGTTTGGAGAGTGCTGAAAGATAAGGTGCCAGGACCTGCTATGGAGGAATGACCTTATACAGGATTTTGGAGATAGATTTAAGCAAGACTATAATTCTGAACAAGGCAGGAGTGTTGGTAAGATAGCTTCGCTAGTTTGTGCAAGACTAACCTGTTTGCCGTTTTCAGTGAGCGGAGGTAAAACCCAAAAGATAACAACTGGCCGAGGCGGGAGGTAAGGAGGGAGGGGTTGTGTGTGTGGATCTCCTCCCATATAGAATAGCAGATTGTGTCTGGTCCTGGAGTAGAAGAGGGGCTAGATTTTCTTAGTATGTCAGCCACTTCTTTGGCTGGGAGTGTGGGGACATTCTTGAACTGCCTCAGAATGGCGCGGGTACCATGAGTGGACTTCCTAGGAAAGAATTGCATGAGGAGGGCTATATTTATTTCTGACAGTGAGTTTCCACTGAGAATTTGTGGGAACCTATCATGGCACTTGCCAAAGATGAAACTGTTTGCTGTCCATAAAGTTTGCAGGTTGACCAATTCAAGGAAGTTTTTCCGAAATTTGTACTTTGCCTTCTTGATCACTTTAAAGTATAGCCTATATATGGACAGAATGTCTCATGAGGAGGAGGGGAGGAGGAACCTCAGAGTGGTTCGGACTGTTGAGTAGAACGCTGCCCTTTGGGTTATGAGGTCTGAGGACCACCAGGGCTTGGAGTGATGTGAAGGTCTATGCAGGAGGATGCTTGATCAGAGAGTTGCTATGAGCCTGGTAAGGGCTAGGTTGAACCAGGCTGTAAGGCTTATGAGAGTGCGGAGCAGTAGAAGTAGAGCAAATGTCATGGTTTTTAGTTCAGGGTAGATTTTATTTTAATTGAGTTTTGACCAGGAGGAGAAGGGAGAGAGCAGTCACGTTATCAGGGCCAAGAGTGTAATGAGAATTAGAAGGTGATCCGAGCCCAAGTTGTAGAGAGTGCAGTGTTCCAGCTTTCAAATTCTGATACTAAGGTGTCGTTGGCAAATATTAGGTTAAGTACTGATAGCCTCAGTACCGCATCGAAGTGGAAATACATCAAAGTGCCAGGCATGTTGAGGAGAGAGAATCCTTCCTGGACTGCTCTGATGAAGTATAGGTTAGAGGACAGCAGCTCTGCGACAGAGAATTCCCTTCCAGGGTCTGACAGGAGGTAATGGAGGTTGAAATTGCCTATGACTAGTGTTATCACGGATGTGACTTAGTAAGAAGAAGGTTTTCACATAACTCATAGTTATGAGTTATAGGTATGTTATGTTTTACACATGTGACCACTTTGGTCATATGACTTGATCAGATGATAGTTTCATATGAATAATAGTTATAGGTCTGTAAGGTGGATGCCAAACTCAAGTATATAACTGAGGTACATAGGCCAAAAATCCTTGATGTAAGAATCAGTCAAGGAAGGCTTGTCGCGATAAAATAGGTAAGGTAAAGATTTAAAGTGTGAAACAATATTATCTTGATATGATCTCTTCTCCATTGCTTGATGATGTCGGCAAAGCTCAGGAGGCACTTCGATATTTATATCCCGCATCCAAGAGTTCGCGGACGACTTCTAACTATTATGCCCGCGAAGTATCAACCTGATTTTAGTACGCAAATGTCCTGAATCTTATAAGTGTGAACATCGTTTGACCCTGAAACTTATTACACCCTTTTACAGTTACGCAATAGTATTCCACTATTGATATGACTGCGCTATTTATTGTACGAAATAGTGGCCTCCAACTTAGTTGTCCGCATAGACTATTATATGACTCTAGCCCAGTTGACTATTATCCCAGTAGTCTCTTTGGTCATGAAGTGATCAAGTTCATGCTGGGCCACCTAGTGCCAATGGCAAGTCCAAACCTAATATGTCAAGGTCTTAAGGGGCTCTGACATATCTAGGTCTTCCATTCTGAGCTTGCTTCCCATTGGTCTGCCGGCCTCCGTAGAGGGGTCCCATTACTAGAACCAACCAACCTACAGCTGATCTCAGAAGCGTATGGGTAGATACGGTACGCCCCTAATAGCCTCTGCTACTGGGACATCCTCTTCCAGTATTTCGCCGAATACGTAGAGTCACCTTTGGCCCATAGTTTAGCAAGCCTTACCTTGAAGCCTACAAACTCAATGCGCCTACAACGGATTTAGTCCGTTCCACTTCCCAGATATCACAAAGGTCCTCGCTGATATATCCTGCGAACAGCATGCGGTTGGACGGATGGCGGCGACGTATATGGTGTTATGAAGTGGGCTTTATTAACGTGACCTGTTAGTTACAGGATGCAACTCCGAAAATCTTGGTAATGACGTGTGGGTCCCATAATGAGGCCAAAACGGGGTGTTGTCACTCCGGAAACTTGAGGGTCTATGTGCAGTTACTCTACCATGGGTCTGTCTACATGTCTCGGATTTCCATATACCTAACATGAGCTCTCTCCTACCATGCTTCACCTCAAATGCCTTCATAACTTCTTATATTTCTTCTAAATACATTTTAAGACTCAATGTGGTCAGGGTAAAAAACCTCCTGTGTTTACTTGGCCATGGGAGGAAAACCTTTTCCTCACTATCTTACTTCTGCCCTTCCTGGCATGTCTGGACTTTTATTATGAAAGTTTTCAACAACTTCATCTGCATTTTCCATACCAGTAGCTGGCTCTCCTGTATTCTCATCTTGTGAACACGTTTGACATTTGACGAAGTACCACAGTTCCCGCTTCTGTTGATAGTGGCCACACACTTGTTTTCTGTAAGAACGAATCTCGCATCTTACTATTTTTTCAACCTTCCATTGTAGATCGCAGTCAATGTCCTCCGGTTCTCTAGGTGGTTGTTGGCGATTATCACGAACAGCCTAGCGATAGGGTTCCCATAGTGCGACATCGAATACAGGGTAAATGTTCTATCGATCGGATATATTAAGCTTGCAGGCTCGTGATCCGCCCTTTTCCATGCTTTGAAAAGATCCATATAGCTTTGGACTTAGCTTCTTTGATTTTCGTCGGGTTCGAATGTTCTTAATGTCTAGCATTACTTTGTTCCCAATCTTGAAGTGCGGCTGTCAACTAGCTTTCCGGTCATAATATTTTGACATTCCTACCCCCGTCTTGTCTAGTGACCCTCTTGCTTGTTCATGTATCGTCTTAATCCAGTTCGCGTAGAGTGTTCCTCCTGGATTTTGAGCTTCCCGCTCCGCCATCTACTCTGTTTGTGGATGGAATCAGTAGTTCGCATGGAATGGTGACGTCCCATGAACATTGGTTGCGGAGTTGTTATAGGCATGTTCAGCTAGTGGTAGTAGCTGATACAAGTTATCCTGATCATAGTTGACAAAACATCGCAGGTATCCTTCTAGCACTTGGTTGATATGTTCGGTCTGTCCATCAGTTTGAGGGTGGTATGCCATTGACATTCTTGGCTGAATTTCCAGCGCTTTGCAAAAGGATTTCCGGAATTCTCGCGCAAACTTGGAGGCTATATCAGAGACGATTTCGGTTGCTAGGCCGTGAAGCCTCCAGACTTCCTTCAGGAATGCGTTTTCGACATCCTTAGCTGTGGCTGACGTTTGTAGTCCGATGAAATGTGCCACCCCCGTAAATCTATCAACTACTACCATTATCTGAGTGCACCCTTGTCACTCTGGTAGTTGAGTGATGAAGTCCACTGAGATAGCTGCCCAGGCCATATAGGATATTTGCAATGGTTCCAGCAACTCGTACTTGGCGTGTCTAGGTGACTTATTATATTGGCATTCATCGCAGGACTGTGCGTAATCGTTGACCTATTCCGCAAGTCCTTTCCCACAGAAGTCCCTCATGATTATCTCCAAACCTTTTTCTTGTCCGAAATGTCCTACAACCTTTGCATCGTGACATCCTTCTGCGATCTTGGTGTATAGCGCCTGACTATCTGGTGCAAATAGTCTTTTTTTATAGTATAGTAGATCGTCGGTTAAGGTCCAGTCCTTGGGGAAATCTTTACCTTCGTCTCATAACCTAGTGAGTTCTTCCCTCCATTGCCTCACAACTGGATCAGTCCCGATAGCTACCTGTATCTCGCTCAAGAATTCAGGATTGCGCGGCTTCATACGTTTTTCCAGGATTATCGCGTTGGACATTAGAACTTTCTCCTCCTACTTCTGAAATGTCGTACCAGTATTCGTTGTCTTTAGCCAATGCCTGCAGGTAACTGATGCTTGATTCCTGTTGCTTAACAATCAAGCATCTTGTCACTATATCGCTGCTTCCGAATCCCGCGGTTTCTCGTTCCGTGTCTTCCAAGTTGTCTGCTTCTGTGATGTCTGCGGTGTTGACCTTTTATACCCCCAGCTGTGCTATGCGATCGCTCATTCTTGTCTGGCAGTTCTCATTTTTGTGTTTGAATAGTACGATCTTGAGTTCACCTATGTAATCAGCATCGATTACCCCGGCACTGCTAGAGATCCCCCTTCGGACAGCTAATCTGCTTCTTGGTGCAACTCTTCCGTAAGTTTCTTTTGCGTAGCCCGACGGCTATACTCAGCCTTATTAATGCTTGCCCATATTTCGTGACAATGTCATCTTCAATAGCTTCCAGGTCATATCCTGCCTGCATTCTTGAGCCCTTTGTCAGCAAATATACTTTTTTGCTCAATCTCTTCACCCTAATAACGGGTTCCTTTCCACATCTTCGAGGTTCCAAATCCAAATCCTTATCTCCATCCCAGTCTTCTCCTTCATCGCCTACTCTCGCTACTTGCAATACCAAGAAACTTTCTTCTTTTAAAGTTTGTTGTTGTCAATTTGTAGCTATCTTCTCAGGATGGTGATCCGGCCATCTGCTAAATGCATCAGGCTTTGCACCCTTCATGCCTAGCCAGTATACAATGCGGAAATTGTATTCTACCAAGTTCTGAGCCTATCGAATTTGACGGCCACTGTAGACTTTTGAGGTCAGGAAGTATTGTAGGTTCTGATAGTCGGTAGAGACTGTAGGCGGTTTTTCTGTTCCAATTAAGTATTGTCCCCATTCCGTAAAAGCTTGAAGGATTGCAAGGAGTTCTTCGTCATGAATCTCGTAATTGCATTCCGCCGAGTTCAGTTGTGTGGAATGGAAAGCTACTGGACGTAATCTTTTTTTCAAAATATTGAGAAAGAACACGAGCGAGTGCGAAATCGCTAGCGATGGTTTCCACCACTGTGTTACTTTCGGGAAAGAAGTGGTGGAGGATGGGAACTGTGATGAATCGGCGTTTTAATTCTTCGAATGCCGTATCCTGCTCCACTTCCGGTATAAAGTTTTTTGGATCTCCTTGTCATGTCTCGGTTATTGGTTTTCAAATAGCGGAGAAGTTTTTTATAAATTGTTGGTAGAAGTTAGCTAATCCAATAAAAACTTGTATTTCTCTAACCGACTTAGGTACTTTCCAAACCATTATAGATTCTACCTTGCGCATGCTCCTAGAGACCCTATCGACTGCTACCATATAGCTGAGGAAGTCTACCTCAGTGGCATGGAAGGTCTATTTTTTTAGCAATACTGCTAATTGAAAGTCCCACAGACTTTGTAAAACTTTTGAAACAGCTTCGATGTGTTTCTTTTCATCCTTGGAGTAGATGAGAATATTGTCAAGGTAACACACAACTTGGACATTTAAGTATTCTTTGAGTACTTGGTTCATCATGTCTTGGAAGGTAGCAGGAGCATTAACTAATCCAAAAGGCATAACTTTATATTGGTAGTGTCCGTACCTTGCAAAGAATACTATTTTCCATTCATCTCTTTCCTTTATCCTAATCAAGTGGTAACTGTCTTTAAGGTCTAACTTGGTGAAGATCTTTGCGGCGGCCACTCTATCTCTGAGTTTGGACATTAGTGGAAGGGGATGTTTATTGAAAATGGTAATCTTGTTTAGATTTCAGTAATCCACAACTAGGCGCAGTCTTCCATCTGGCTTAGGTACAAATAATATGGGTGCTCCTGCCGGCGATTGGCTCCACATGATCTTGTCTTGTTTGATCATTGTTTCCAAGTGTTTCCCGAACGCCTTAAGCTGTTTTTCGAAGAGTAGATATATCAGTCCCCACGGAGGAGTTGATTCTGGAATCAACTTGATTTCGTGATCGAATGTCCATCCTGGGGCTAATCTTTCTGCCCTTGGAGCTTCAAATAAATCTTTGTAATGCTAGTACTCCTGCAGTAATGATTCAAGTTCCACTGTATTTTCTATGGCTTCAATTCTTCCGATATGCCATGCATTGGGATCCCAGGAGACCGATTCATCATATTCGAACATGTCCACTATTGCTTCGTCTATCTCCCCACAGTTTTCACAACATTTTGCGGAGAAAGTCCAATTTTCTGCATCTTCTTTGTGAGATACTGGGTGTTCACGATGCCACCAACCAAAGGGAATTATCATTCCATAATACCCTGCCTTAGCCACTTCATACAACACTTCAGAGATCTGGCGGTTCTTTCCTATTTCCAATTGAATAGAGAAAGTATAACACTCTCATTCTGAGGTGGCTGACAATCTATCAAAGCCTAAGATATCAACTGCATTGTTGCGTTCTACTGTAGGAACACAAAGGTCTTCAACTAAGCCCTTATTGATAAAGAATACATTGGATCTGAAGTCTAATAAGACTTTAACTTTATATCTCTTATCTTGTATGTGGAGGTAAGCGATCCCCTCTGGACAGTGTTATCATTTTGGTTTTGGAGCATCTAATTCTACGCGCTTAGCGTGGATCAGACTTGCCTGGTTTTTTTGTTTAGGCATTGTTGATGTTGGGGGTAAGTAACAAAATGTTTGTTACTACACCAGCGTAGTTTTGACCATTGAGGTCTTCTCACACAAACTAGTAACTCTTTTGCTCTAACAAACTGGGTATACATACTAAGCAGCATTTCACCAATACGTAATTGCATACGAGCAGTTTTCAGGCTGGATACCTTCTTCCGATGTGCCAGACCTAGGCTTGAAGCAGATTTTCACGTGGTTATTAGCCATTTTACTCCCCTGGTGCGGGGTTGCCGTTTTCACCAATCCTTTCCCTTAGGGTTTCGGTTATCCGTCCAGCTCCCTCAGAGGGGCCTTTTGCACCAAAGCAGTACATCCCTATCCCACACTCTGGCCAGAAGGCAAGATAGTACATAGGTATAATATAACTGAGACTCATGTGGTAAGTGGAATGGCCCACGTCGGTTGTCCTCCTGTAGTCTATCATTATCATGTAGATCTTACTTTGCTATGTCTTAACTTCTTTGCTATAGTAACTTGCTGGCACACGGGTAGCAGGCAGCCACCAGGTGACTTGATGTTAGGCATATGGAAATCTGAGAAAAAGTACACAGACTTCGCAGTAAGGTAACTGCGTACAGACCATGAATTTAACTGAGTGACAACATCAACCTCCAGCGCCCTTATGGGGCCCGCACATCATTAGTGAGATTTCGAGAGTTGCATTCCATAACTAAAAATGTTACATGAATGAAGCCTACTTCATAACACCATACACATCGCCACCATCTGTCTCACCGCATACCGCTCGCAGCCTATATCAGAGGGGACCTTTGGCGACATCCCGGAAGTGAAATGGAAGAAATCCTTGGTAGGCGCTTTGAGATAGTAGGCTTCAAAGTTAGGCTTCCTAAACTATAGGCGAAAAGTGATAGGACGTTTTCGAGGAAACGCTCTAAGAGGATGTCCCAATAACAGAAGCTATCAGAGGCATACTGAATCCACCTATACCCTTCTGAGATCAGCTGTAGGTTGGTTGTTCCTAGCGATAGGACCCCTCTATGGAGGCCAGCGGACCAAGGGGAAGCACGCTCAGAAAGGAAGACCTAGTTAAGTCAGAGACCGTTAAGACGTTGACACGTTGGCTCAGACTTGCAATTGCCACTAGGTGGACTGGCATGAACTTGATTACTTCATGACTGAAGTGACTACTGAAACGATAGTCAACAAGACTAAAGTAATATAATATTCTATGTGGACATCTAAGTTAGAGGCCACTGTTTGGTATAACAAATAGCGCAGTCATCTCAACCGCGGAATACTATTCCGTGACTATGAAAGAGTGTGATAAGTTTCAGAGTCAAAGAGTATTCGCACTTGTAAGATTGTAGATGTTTGCGTATTAAAACAAGAGTGGTACATCAGGGGCATAGTAGTTAGAAGTAGTCTGCGAATATTCAGACGCAGGATATAAATATCAAAGTGCCTCCCGGTCTTTATAGACATCATCAAGTAACGGAGAAGAGATCTTATCAATATAATATTGTTTCCCACTTTAATCTTCACCTCACGAATTTTATCGAGACGAGCCTTCCTCGACAGATTCTCCAATTGTTGATTTTCTGGCCTACGTACCTTAGAGATATACTTGAGTTGGGCATCCGCCTAACAGTATATTGATAGTTCTCCTATTACTAAGGCTCACTATCTGAACTACAAGTTCACCTCAAACTTCACCCTCAGCTCAGACCTCACTTATATTTTCACAGCACCTCACTATCACATCTACATTCATTCATTCGAAGAAATCTTCGACACTGTGCTATTCGAAATCGAAGAAGAGTTTATACAAGAACTCTCGTGGCTTACAACCCCTTTTGGGATCCCAATGAGGGATCAATTCAATCGTATATATCACACCTGACGCAGTTCGAACTTTGAGTGGAGTTCTACCCAGTCAGAAGACTTCGTTGAGTGAAGTACCCAGTACTCTAAAATCGACGAAAACCCAGACACTGTCATCCGAGGACCAGACATCCCCTCTGCTTGGGCCTAAAACCTAGATATGTACTACAAGTACATTTCGAACCTCCAGAAAAAGGAGATTCAGGTCTTGAGTCCAGTATCAGATCAACCAAACTCCTTTATACCTACACCTCTAGAGTATCTCAAACGTTGAATACCTTACATACGATTCCTCAAATCCTTTCAAGGATATCGAGAGCTCTGGTACAAAGTACCAGTAATCACTCATCCAGGGCTATTACAGCAATTAGCCTACCTGGAAAGTATCTCAATGGCTGAGATACCTCAAGACCCGAGAAAAGAAAAAACGGCGGGAAAACCTAGGAATACCCAACCAGATACGAGGGAAAAAACCAATGACAGTGAGTACTACGCTCCGCCTACATGCAGGGATAATAGGAAAGGCAAGGAAGCTCCTAATGCATCCCCCTTAGGTGCCCAGGGAGGTGACCCTGGAGATGTCAGTAATGATGATGACGATGATGATGAGAGAGGAAGAAGGTGAGAGAGTCCTAGCCGAGGTAGGTGAGGGAGTCCTAGCTGAGGTAGGTGAGAACCAACATCAGATCAGTCTGGTATGACAGAAACACTTGCCAACGCGATGGCGCTAAATATTAACCGACCATCCGAACCTCTCCCATTCTTTCAGGACAAGCCTGCATAAGATATGTATATGTGCAGTATACAATGCACCGACTATTTCGAAAAGGAATCCACAGATCTGGGACGATGCTCGGGAACAAGTCATATACGCGCTCAGCAATACAAGAGGAGACATAGTACTCCCTTATACCATTTGGTGTCGGAAAAGCTATGGATAGACTTCAAGGGGAAACCCAGTAGCTGGAACTGGCTACGTAGACTCGCTTCAAACATGATATGATTAAACGATTTACCTCAGTGGAAGCCGAAAGAGTAGCACTCCGAGCAATGAAGTTTGTAAAATATGCGGGCAGTATAGAACATTACCTGACAGTCATGCATAACCATAACATACGGGCACGTATGACTGGAGAATTCTGGAGAGTGGAAGTCCAAAATAAACTTCTCAAACAAATTGTGTGCAGGTTGTTGGCCATGCGGTATACAACGGATCAAGAATGGAATAATGCATTAAGGCTATGCGGTCGATCAGAGGAAAGACTTCTCGCCAGGGAAAGGTTGCGGAGATCCTAACCGCCAAAGCCAAAAGCATTCTAAGAGGTCAAATGAGAAGACCTAAGACATTCTAAACTAAAGCGAGAAAGGGATACTAAATCTTATTTCAAGGGAGGTGGAGTCTCACCACGAAAACAGAAACGTGACAATGAACCGGAGAAGCCTAGGAAAAGGTTGGGAGGTGCAACAAAAACTACCCACACAAACTTTGACCAGGCCTATACCGGTATTCCAGTGAGTGTTATAGATACTCGGAGGTGAGGTGGAGATTGTACACATTGTAGTAAGAAAAACCATACCAATCAGACGTGTTGGGAGAGATGCCCATATATCGGTGGCAATGGTCAGTTCAAGACCAATAAAAATGAGAAATCGACAAGCAAGATGGGCTATTTTAAAGGCTAAATTAGCTCGTAGAGTCGTGACCATCCAAAATCCAGCCCGAGTTAATAAGATCTGGAAACTGGGGAACAATGAAGAACTGACCTAGGTTAGTTCATTGGCACCAACGGCAATGGCGATTGGGTATTCTGTGTCCAGATGTAGCTGGAATCCAAATAGGAACCCCATTTGGCTGGGATGTATTAGTTACCAACTACGACAGGGATCGGGTATTGCGTGTGCAACTATAGGTGTTGAAATTGAAAATGATCAATGCGGCATGAAGCAAGTCTCTCCTTTGAAGATGAAAGCAAGTAGGCTCTAACTGAAGGGACCCCAGGAGGGACTTGCGAGCTCGTACACAAGAATCAGTATATAGAGAGTCTTGATCAAAAGAGCGGATAGTCAACATGCCCACATGGCCTGTGAGCCAATAGTATGACGTTCGTCGAGTCACCTGGTGGTTACCTGCTATACGTGTGCAAACAAGTTACTATACCGAAGAAGTTGGGATATAGCAATGTAAGATCTACGTGATAATAATACACAACAAGGGCACAACTGACGTGGGCCGTTTCACATATCACACGAATCTGAGTCGTATTATACCTATGTGCTATGTTGCCTTCTGGCCAGAGTGTGGGATAGGGATGTACCGCTTTGGTGTGCAAGGCCCCTCTGAGGGAGCTGGACAGATAACCGAAACCCTAAGGGAAAGGATCAGTGAAAACGGGAACCCCACACCAGGGTAGTAAAATAGCTAATAACCACCCAAAAATCTGCTTTGAGCCTAGGTTTAGCGTGTCGGGTGAATGCATCCAGCATGCAAACTGGTCGTGCGCAATTGCGTATTGGTGAAATACCGCTTAAGTGTGTAGACCCAGATTGTTACAGCTAAAGAGTTACTAGTTTGTCTGAGGAGACCTCAATGGTCGAAACTACGATGGCGTAATAACAAACATCTTATTACCTACACCAAACACCAATGATGCCTAAACGAAAGAACCAAGAGAGTCTTATCCGTGTAAAGCGAATGGAATTAAACACTGCAAAACCAAAACGGTACAACTGTCCACAGTGAATCGCGTACCTCCATATATACGATAAGCGATACAAAGTTAAAGTCTTGTTGGACTCAGAATCCAACGCGTTCCTTATTAATAAGTACCTAGTTGAATACCTTGACGTTCCTATAGTAGAACGCAACAATGCAGTTGATATCTTAGGCTTTGATAGATCATCAGCCCCCTCTGGAGGGAAGTGTTACACCCTACCTATAAAATTGGAAATTGGAAAAAATCGACTCATGTCTGAAGTTTCATTTGAAGTGGTCAAAGCAAGAAACTGTGGAATGATAATTCCTTTTGGTTGGTGGCATCGTAAACACCCTGTGTCTCACATAGAAGATGCAGAAAATTGGACCTTCTCCACAAAAGGTTGCGAAAACTGTGTGGAGGAAGATGCAGGAATAGCGGATATGTGCGAATATGACGAATCCGTCACTTGGGACCCTAGTGCATGCCGCATCGGAAGAATCAGAGCCATCAAAAATATACTAGACCTCGAGTCATTACCGAAAGAATACTGGCATTACAAATATTTGTTCTAAGCCCCGACAGCAGAAAAGGTAGCCACAAGACGTACATTCGATCATGAAATTAAGTTGATTCACGGATCAACTCCTCGCTGGGGGCCGATATATCCTCTTTGCGAAAACCATTTTCAGGCTTTACGGGAATACTTGGAAACAATGATTACGCAGGAAAAGATTACGCAAAGCCAATCTCCTGCAGGAGTACCTATCGTATTTGTACCCAAACCCTTGGAAGGCTACGCTTAGTTGTGGATTACCGGAATCTAAACCAAATTACTATCCTCAACAAACATCCCATTCCACTAATGTCTGAACTCTGAGATCGAGTAGCCGGGGCTAAGATCTTCACCAAGTTAGATTCTAAAGATAGTTACCTCTTAATTATGATTAAGAAAGGAGATGAATGGAAGACAGCCTTCTGGACGAGATATGGGCACTACAAATATGAGGTTATACCATTTCGATTGGTGAATGCTCCGGCAACATTCCAAGATATGATGAATCAAGTACTTAAAGAATACTTGAATGTTGGAGTCGTGTTATCTTGATGATATTCTCATCTATTCAAAGGATGAAAAGGAATACATCGAAGCTGTCAAAAAAGTATTACAAAGTCTATCGGACTTTCAATTAGCGGAATCACTTAAAAAGTCGACCTTCCATGCCCCTGAGGTAGAATTCCTCCGATATATGGTAGCAGTTGATGGGCTGTCTATGAGCACCCGCAAGGTAGAATCCACAATGATTTGGAAAGCACATAAGTTGGTCAGAAAAGTACTAGTTTTTATTCGATTCGCTAACTTCTACCGACGCTTTATAAAAAACCTCTTCACTATTTACAAGCACATAAGTGAGATGTTGCAATGAAATCCCAAAAGTTTTGAATGCAGAGGGGAGCAGGATACAGCGTTCGAAGAATTAAAACACCAGTTTACCATAGCGCCCATCCTCCACCACATCTTCCCAGAAAGGGAAACAGTGGTGGAAACTGCTAGTAGTGATTTGGTACTCGGCTGTGTGCTTTCTCAATACTTTGAGAAAATGTTACATCTAGTAGCTTTTCATTCCAGAAAACTAAACCCAGCAGAGTGCAATTATGAGATTCATGATAAAGAACTTCTCACGATCCTTGAAGCATTCAAGAAATAGAGATACTACTTGATCAGAACTGACAAACTGATTACAGTTGTTACTGACCATCAGAACCTACAATACTTCATTACCTCAAATGTCTAGAGTGGCCATCAAATTCGATGGGCTCAGAAGTTAGTAGAATACAACTTTTGCATTGTAAACTGACCAGGCATAAAGGGTGGAAAGGCAGACACATTAAGCAGATGGCCAGAGTACCGTCCTGAGGAGGGAGCTACGCATCACGAACAAATTATTTTGAAAGATGAAAGTTTCTTGGTATCGTTGGTAGCGACGGTAGGCGATGAAGGAGAAGACTGGGATGCAGATAAGGATTTGAATTTGGAACATCGAAGTGGTAGAAAAGAATTTATGATCAGGGTCAAGAGATTGAGTAAGAAGGCATATTTGCTGACGAAAAGGCTCAAGAATGGTGGCAGGACATGACCTTACACTATTGAGGATGACATTATCTCAAAATATGGGCAAGCATTAATAAGGCCAGGTATAGCTGTAGGACTACCTGACGGAACTTATGAAGGGTTGCTCCAAGAAGCCAATTGGCAGTTCGAAGCGGACTCTCCGAAGGTGCTGGAGTAATCAATGCTGTTTACACAGGTGAACTCAAGGTTGTACTATTCAACTATAAAAATGAGGACTGCCAGATAAGAATGGGCGATCGTATAGCTCAGCTGGTAGTAGAAAAGGTCAACACCTCAGACATGATGGAAGTAGACAACTTGGAAGACACGGAAACAAGGAAAGGCAGGATTCTGAAGTGCCGATATAGCGACTATATTCTTGATCATTAAGGAACAGGAACCAAGCATTAGTTACTAGCAGGTATTGGCTAAAGACAACAAACACTGGCTCGACACTTCAGAAGTACCAGAAAAAGTTCTAATATCAAACGCCATTATCCTGTAAAAGGTTATGAAGTAGTTTAATCCTGAATTCCTAAGCGAAGTGCAGATGGCTATCAGGACAGATGCAGCTTGGAGGCAACGAAGGGAAGAACTCATGAGGTTACGAGACGAAGGCAAAGATTTCCCCTAGGACTGGACCTTAACTGACGATCTACTATACTATAAGCAAAGACTGTTTGTGCCAAATAGTCAGGCGCTATATACCAAGATTGTGGAAGGATGTAACAATGCCAAAGTGGCAGGACATTTCAGGCAAGAAAAAACCTTGGAAATTATCATACGGGACTTCTATTGGAAAGGACTTACAGCATAGGTCAACGAATACGTATGATCCTGCGCTGAATGCCAACATAATAAATTGCCCCGGAAACGCTAAGTACAGATTGCTGCAACCGTTGCAAATACCCTACGTGGCATTGGCATCTATCTTGGTGCACTTTATCACTCAACTACAAGAGTCACTAGGGTGTACTCAAATAATGGTAGTAGTTGATCGGTTTACAAAGATGGCACACTTCATTGGACTACAGACATCAGCTACAAGCAAGGATATCGCAAATGCATTCCGAAAAAAGTATGGAGGCTGCACGCCCTGCTGACTGAAATCATCTCGGACGTGGATGCAAAGTTCCCTGGAGAATTCTGGGAATCCCTTTGTAAGGTGCTACAAATTAAGCGAAGAATGTCAACGGCTTACAACCCTCAAACTGACAGACAGACCAAATGTACCAACCAAGTGCTGGAAGGTTACCTTCGAAGTATTGTCAACTATGATCAGGATGACTGGTATCAGCTATTACCTCTGGCTGAACATGCCTATAACAACTCCGCAACCAACTCTCACGGGATGTGGCCATTCTATGCAAACTACAAATTCCATCCACTGACTGAGTAAATGAAGGAGTGTCAAGCTCAAAATCCAGGAGCACCACTTTACGCAAACTGGGTTAAAACGATACGTGAACAAGCAAGCAGTTCAATAGAAAAACTACGGAAAGGAATGTCAAAATATTATGACCGGAAAGCTCGACAACAGCTGGACACCAAGATGGGGGACCAAGTAATGTTAAACGCAAAGAAAATTCAAACCCTACGGAAATCAAAGAAGCTAAGTTCAAAGCTATACGGTCTTTTTCAAATCATGGAAAAGCATGGATTACAAGCTTTCAAGCTCCACATATCCGATCGATAGAACATTCACCTTGTATTCCATGTCGCACAATTGGAACCCTATCGCAAATCAGTTCATGATAATCGCCAACGACCCCCTAGAGAACCAGATGACATTGAGAGCGATCTACAATGGGAGGTTGAAGAAATAGTAAGAAGGGAGATTTGCTCTTACCGAAAACAGATACACAGTCGCTACTAAGAGAAGCGGGAACTGTGGTACTTCATTAAATGGCAAGGGTGTTCCGAAGATGAGAACACATGGGAGCCAGCTACCAGTATGGAAAACGCACTGGAAGTTGTTGAAAATTTTCAAAATGAAAATCAGGACATCTCAGGAAGGGCAGGAGTAAGATAGTGAGGAAAAGGTTTTCCTACCAGGGCCAAGTAAAGGTGGGAGGTTTTTTACACTGACCACACTGAGTCTTAAAATGTATTTAGAAGAAAATATAAAGATGTTATAAAGGCATTCGTGATGTAGCCTGGTTGGAGGGAGCTCATGTTGGACATATGGAAATCCAAGACAAAGTGCACAGACCTCCCAGTAGGGTAACTGCGTATCGATCCTAAATTTACCACAGTGCCAACACCCCCCTGTGGCCTCCTTATAGGGCCCGCATGTTATTAGTGAGATTTTGCTAGTTGCATCCCATAATTAAAAATGTCACATCAATGAAGCCCATATCATAACACCATATATGTCACCGGCATCTGCCGGACCGCATGCTGTTCGCAGGTTATATCAGTGAGGACCTTTGGCGACATCTGGGAAGCAGAAGGGGAGAAACCTGGCGCAGGCGCATTGACATAGTAGGCTTCAAAGTTAGGCTTCCTAAACTATAGGCCAAAAGTAACAGGACGTTTTCGACGAAATACTCCAAGAGGATGTCCCTATAGCAGAAGCTATTAGAGGTATACTGAATCCACCCATACCCTTCTGAGATCTGCTGTAGGTTGGTTGCTCCTAGCGATAGGATCCCTCTATGAAAGCCGGCAGACCGAGAGGGAAGCACGCTCAGTAAGGAAGACCTAGATAAGTCAGAGACCGTTAAGATGTTAACACATTGGGCTTAGACTTGCAATTGGTACTGAGTGGCCCGGCATGAACTTGATCACTTCATGACCAAAAAGACTACTGGAATGATAGTCAACAAGACTAAAGTAATATAGTAGTCTATGCGGACATCCAAGTTAGAGGCCACTGTTTGGTATAACAAATAGCACAGTCATCTCAACGGAGGAATACTATTCCGTGACCACAAAACGGTTTGATAAGTTTCAGGTTCAAACAGTGTTCGCACTTATAAGATTCTAGATATTTGCGTATTAAAACTAGAGTGGTCCTTTGGGGGCATAGTAGTTAGAAGTAGTCCGCGAACACTCAGACACGGGATATGAATATCGAAGTGCCTCCCGAGCTTTACAGACATCATCAACCAATAGAGAAGAGATCTTATCAAGGTAATATTGTTTTACCCTTTAAATCTTTACCTTACCTATTTTATCGCGATGAGCCTTCTTCAACAGATTCTCCAATCGAAGATTTTCTGGCCTAGCTCCCTCAGTTATATACTGGAGTTTGCCGTCCACCTAACACTCGAGGAACTTTATACTGTTGCCTCCCGGGCCATGTGGGCATGTTGACTATCGTCTCTTTCGATCAAGACTCTCCATATATTGATTCTTGTATTCGAGCTCATAAGTCCCTCAGGGGGTCCATTCACTTAGAGCCCACTTGCTTTGATCGTGAAAGGCGAGACTTGCTTCATGCCATATTGATCATTTTGAGTTTAGACTCCCGTAGTTGCACACCGAATATCCAATCCCCATCGTGGTCAGTACCTGATACACCCCAGCCAAAGGGGGTTCCCATTTCGATTCAAGCTCCATCAGGACACTGAATACCCAACCGCTGTCGCCGTTGGTGCCACTGGACTGACCACGGTCAGTTCTTCATCATCTGCCAGTTCCCAGATTTGATTTACTCGGGCTGGGAGCTAGACAGCCGTGACTTTGCGAGCTAGTTTAGCCTTCATGATAGCAGATCTCACTCGTTGAATTCCCATTTTGATTGGTCTTAAGCTGACCATTGCAGCCCATTTATGGGCGTCTCCCCACCATGTCTGGTAGGTGTGGTTTTGCTTCCCACAATGTGTGCAATCTCTGTTTCACCTCCAAGTGTCTATCACACTTTGCAGGATACTGGTATTGGCCTAGTCAAAGTTTGTATGGGTGGTTTTAGTCATACCTTCCAACCTTTTCCTAGGCTTCTTCAGCTCGTTGTCCTGTTTCCGTTTTCGTTGTGGGGCTCCACCTCCCTTGACATAAGGTTTCGTATCCCTTTGTCGCTTTTGCTTAGAGTCTCCTCTGTCTTCATGTTTGACCTCTTGTACTATCTTAGGCTTGAACAGTTTGCCTCTCCCAACTTTTTCATCTTGCGTGGAGACTTTCTTCTGACCATCCGCATAGCCCAAGCGCTTCTTCCTATTCTTCATCCATAGTATAGCGCAAAGCCGACAACCTGTGTACAATCTGTTTTGGAAGTTCGTCTATTACTGCCCGCCTCCAGGACTCGCCAGTCATGTGTGCATGAATATTATGATTATGAATGACCGTAAGGTAACGTTCAATACTGCCTTCATACTTGACTAGCTTCATTGCTCAAAGTGCTAGTCTTTCGGCTTCCACCAGGGCGAATCGCTGAATCATATCATGTTCAAAAGTAGTCGACATAGCCAGTTCTGACTGCTGGGTTTCTCTTTGAAGTCTGTCCATAGCTTTCCATTACCAAATGGTATAATGAAGTACTAGGTCTCCCTTAGTATGGTTGAGCATGTATATAACTCGTTCCTGGACATTGTTCCAAATTCGCGGGTTCTGTTCGAAATAGTCAGTGCATTGTAAAATCTACGCATATATATCTTGTGTGGGCTTATCCTCGAAGAATGGGGGTGGTTCTGATGCTTACTAAATGTTTAGCGCAATCGTGTTTGTAAGTGTTTCTGCTATACTAGACTGATCTGGTATTTGTCCTTGCCTGCCTTGGCTAGGACTTCCTCTCCTTCTTCCTCTCTCATCATCCTCATCATCATCATCACTAGGATCCCCCGGATCGCCACCCTGGGCACCTGAGAAGGATGCATCAGCTGCTTCCTTGCCTTTCCCCTTTTCTCTACCCATAGGTGGGGAATAGTAGTCTTTGTCATGTTCTTCCTCAGGGACTGAATGTAGTGGCGCTGAGTCCGGTCTCACTGGTTTCTTAGTTGTCTCCGCTAAATCAATTATGGCTTGTATCAGAGACTTGCCTGCTTCTATGGTATCTTCAGCCATTTTCTTTTGCTCCCTTTGCAACATGTGTAAACTCATACGTTGTGCTTTCAAGCCATCGTGTACGTCCATCAGTGATGCTCTGAAGTCCTTATTCCGTGCTCCTGTCTGGCTATGGAAGAGGTTGAATTTGCCATGAAGCTCAGACACCAATTTTCCCAGAGTTTCATCTTGTGCAAGGGCCTCTTGTCCTTGTTGACCTAGAGTACCATGTAACTGGGTAGTTACATTTTCATAGGCCTGCTGCCACTGGTCTTGTTTGGCTATCTTCCTTGCTACTTTCCATAGCATTTCCTCCTGGATACCCTTAACTTCTTGTTCTACGCCAGCCAGCTGCATCAACAGTAATGCAATATTGTTGTCATGGACATCTTGTCAATCGGTGATTTGCTGTTGAACCTTAATTAACTTTAAGGTATTGTCCTGGGTGGCTCCCTTTAAGTTTTTGAAGGCGATGTTGGCTTGGTCAAGCGAGGTGCCTATATCTTGCCTTATTCAACCCAAGGTTATCCCTAGATGGGCAGCTAGCTTGGCTAGGTTTGCAGCATGGTCTTGTCCTGGCTTGGGCGTGGAGGATCGCAATATCCAATGTGTGCTCATAATACAAGAGGATAGGTGAGAGGGTAGGGCTCCTCTCCAGAATGCTGGTTCTTGAGGAGTCACCCGGAAGGGGCTATGTATAGCCAAATCATCAGTTCCCATCATATCCGGATGGGTGTCTATCGGCTCTCCTACCGTTATCACCTTTCTTGGGTCTTGAGGTATCTCGGCTATCCCGTTAAAAATCTTTTCTAATAAATTTAATCCCAACACTGTGTCATCAGGTTTGGAGTCTGGTACCTTGTCCCAATATTCACAATCTCCTCTAAAGGGTTTGAGGAATTTAATAAATCGTAGGTGGCGCAGGAGGTATACTTTGGGAGATGGTATGGAAGAATTTGGGTGATCTAATTCTGGGTTTAGAACCTGGATTTCCCTTTTTGAAGGCTTGAACTGGACTTATAGTACATATAAAGGTTCCTTAGGCCCAAGCCGAGGGGATGTCTGTTCCGCGAATAGCAGTGCCTGATTTCCTTTTCTCAGAGCACTGGGTACTCCAATCAACGAGGTCTTCTAACTTGGTAGAACTCCACTTGAAGTTCGGACCATGCCAGGTGCGACATATGAGGTTGAATTGATTTCTCATTGGGATCCAGAAAGGTATGGTGAACTACGAGGGTTCTTGCGTAAACTCCTCTTCGAATGTATGAATGTAAATGGGACAGTAAGGTACTTCAAAAATGTAATCGAACTCTCTGCTGAGGGTAGAGTTTGAAGTGAACTCATAGTTCATATAGTAAGCCTTAGTCATAGGAGAACTATCAATATACTGTTAGGCGGATGCCAAACTCAAGTATATAACTGAAGAACATAGGCTAAAAATCTGCGATTGGAGAATCTGATAAGGAAGGCTTATCTCGATAAAACAGGTAAGGTATAGATTTAAAGAGTGAAACAATATTATCGTGATAAGATCTCGTCCCCATCGCTTGATGATGTCTGTAAAGCTCGGGAGGCACTTCAATATTTATATCCTGCGTCTGAGTGTTCGCAGACTACTTCTAACTATTATGCCCCCGGAGTATCACCCTGGTTTTAATACGCAAACGTCCAGAATCTTATAATTGTGAATAACATTTGACCCTGAAACATATCACACCCTATTACAGTTACAGAATAGTATTCCTCTATTGATATGACTGTACTACTTCTTGTACTAAACAGTGGCCTTCAACTTAGTTGTCTGCATAGACTATTATATTACTCTAGTCCAGTTGACTATCATCCCAGTACTCTCTCCGGTCATGAAGTGAGCAAGTTCATGCTGTGCCACCTAGTGCCAATCGCAACTCTGAACCCAACGTGTCAATGTCTTAAGTGGCTCTGACTTATCTAGGTCTTCCATGCTGAGCTTGCTTCTCCTTGGTCTGCTGGCCTCCGTAGAGTAGTCCTATTACTAGGACTAACCAACCTACAGCTGATCTCAGAAGGGTATGGGTGGATTCGGTATGCTCCTAATAGCCTCTGCTACCAGGACATCCTCTTGGAGTATTTCGCTGAATACGTCCCGTCACCTTCGGCCCATCATTTAGAAAGCCAAAACTTGAACCTTACTAACTCAATGTGCCTCATACAGAGTTCTTCTGTTCCACTTCCCAAATGTCGCCAAAGGTCCCCTCTCCCATATCCTGTGAACAGTATGGGGTCGGATGGACGGCGGAGACGTATATTGTGTTATAAAGGGGAATTCATTGATGTCACCTTTTAGTCATGGGACGCAACTCTCCAAATCTCACTAATGACGTGTAGGCCCCATACGGGAACCGGAGGGGGGTGTTGGCACTCCGGTAAATTGCGGCTCTGTGTGCAGTTGCCCTACCATGGGTCTGTCTACATGTCTCGGATTTCCATATGCCTAACAAGGTCATAAGTATGTTATATTTCGTATATGACCTCGCTTAGAGGTCATGTGTGTCGCACATATGACTACTTTGATTATAGGACTTGATCAGATGATAGTTTCATGTAACTCATAGTTATGAGTTATAGGTATATTACGTTTTGTACATGACCTGGCTTAGAGGTCATGGGCTTTGTGCATATGACTATATGAGTCATATAACTAGTTAGTTGTAAAAAACATAGTATGAAGAGTAACTATAAAAGGAGGGTGGTAGGACCAAGGAGATGAGCTCTTCACACTTCGTTTTAAGTTACTTTCATACTTATTACTTTATGCTTTTATGAATATACAACCTTTACTTTCTTTACTATTTACTTATACATAACGAGAGCTCTACCAAGGGAGCAGAGTTGGAGAAAGCGTACAATTGGTCATAAGGACTGGAGATATGCGAATCTCTTTCATCTTATCATAGACATAAGTCGAAGAACTATTGTCAAGACAAAAGGAAGAGAAGTATCATCTACATATTACGAGGAACTGATACTGGTTGGAGAACATAACATTATGAAGTGTCACTTATAGTGCCGCTTCGACAATATCAAGATGGACTTTACCTTCGAGGACCAATCGCTAAAGCTACCCGAAGTAGCAGATGAGTTATACCAAACTGTTTTCTCCGCCAAAAATACCACCGAGCCTAAGAACACTAGAAGAACAATCAAACCATGACACTTCAAGTTCAGACGAAGAAGAAAATCAACTAACCCAGACACTGGTACAAGATGGAGGGGAAGGTTCAGCACCAACCCCAAGACCAGAACTCAGCCCCAAACAAATGTAACAGGTTATCCAAGCGATAGGATGATATATACCAAAGGTCAAACAACTGGAGACAAATGCAGGTCATCGAAGCTACCTACGGAGTTGCCTCAATGAACTACACATCTACTTTCGAACAGTGGGATAGCAGGAAGGACAGAATATGGAGAGAGTTGTCTATATTTTCAGCATCTTACAGAATGACCCGAGTAAGTGGTTGATGCCATACACAGAAGGAACAAAACCAACTAGATGGAATAGCTAGAATGACTTCAATGAAGCCATCAGAAGACAATTCAGAAGGGTAGATACACGAGGAGCAGCAACAATCAGACTGCGAAGGATAGAACTGGGAAAGAGTCCTATGATGGAATATTGGAACAAGTTCCCTCTGGAACAAACAGAGGCCTTCTTAGACAATACCTCGCTATCAGAATGGCTCTATGCAGTGTTGTCAGAACCACTGCAGCGCGAATTCGACCACTGGATTTCAGAAATCAACATGGTTGAAGAACTACTTGAATGAGCTATCCGGAAAGAAACCAGGTTGGCAGTCTTGAAGAACCCAGAGAAAGAGGAACAGGACAAGAGAAAAGAGATCAGTAAGCCTAGAAATAGTGATGGGACTTTCTGATCCCAACCACAGAAACATGATGAAACCTTCAAACCAACTGTGGACTGAGAGGTAGAAATGAACAAGACACAGGCGATACAACTCCTCAACTTATCCAATGAGTAATACAAGAGGCGAAAGGATCAGAATCTCTGCCTCAAATGTGGGAAATTGAGACATCACATTCGCGAATGCAGAAGCAGAGTAGACAATGGAAGAAACCCACTGACTCCAGCCTAAGACAATAATTGATTCCAATAACAGAAGAGAACCAACTGGAGAGAGATGACAACTGAGGAAGAAGAGGAGAAAAAAGAAGACAATCCCCAGTAAAAGATGGTTTGGAGGACAAGAAGAAGATGAAAACAAACAGCAATGCATGAAAGAATATGAAAATACTCAATAAATATCACACTGGCAAACTAGTACACGATACTAGAAGAAGATCAAGGAGATCATATTATGATCAAAAATAAAGGTATACGACCACCAAAGGAAAGGCTCAATAATACATGCAATATTTGATTCAGGAGCGACAGAAGATTTTGTCAACAAGTGATTCTGCAAAAAATACAACTACCCCATGATAGCAATGAAGAAGGAAAGTCAAGTCTATCTAGCAGATGGGGTACCCAGTGTTATGGGACCAATCACATACACAGCCTAAGTACCTATAGACATAGGCAGCTATAGGGAAGTAGTAACCTTACGGGTAACAGACTTGAAAAACTATGAGCTAGTCCTCGGCATACGATGGTTAAGACAATGCAATTCTAGGATCGATTAAATTAACAACAAGATTACATTCGCCAGTAAACGATGCATGACAGGATGTCTCGACAGTTCACCAGTGGTGTGTACAATACCAGAAAGGAAAGTGCAAGAAGAGAATCTGAGCGCCAGATTCGATGAGATGAAAAACAAACCAGATACAAAAAGTCAGGTTCATGAAGTTAAACAATAAAGCAACGGCACTAATGAAAGGCTCGAATCAAGCAGTAGGATATGACATGTATACCAATAAAAACAAAAAGATTACTGCACAAGAACAGGAAATGATCACAACAGGAATAGCGATAAGATTACCTCCTGGTACCTATAGATGAATAGTGCTATGCAGCAGACTGGCAGTCAAATACAGACTCATTACTATAGCAGGTGTTATCGATGCCGACTATACTGGGAAAGTTAAAGTGGTCTTCGCAAACCTTAAAAACGACAGCTATGAAGACTGACAAGGCGATTGGATTGCTCACTTGATCATAGAAAAAATCAACAATGGTGAAATGCATGAAGTTGAAGAACTTCGAGACACCAAAAGAGGGTAGAAAAAATTCAGAAGTACAGACCAAAGAGAAAGAGAAAACCCAATCGAGGTGTGCTGAATGTTACTCTTAGCTTTCAGCAGATATTATACGAGAGGAGAGATCACAGGAATTCTAAAATGGAATCCAGCAGACAGGAAAATCGAACTAGTACAAATCAATATCAGCACTGAGCTAGCACTATGATATAAATAACAACAAGAAACAATAGAATGGTATGACATAATACCATCCAAATACCACCAGTTTACTGACATCCTTCAAGAAAGAGAAGCTGACCAACTGCTACTATGAAGACTCGGGGTAGATTATGAAATTCACATAGAAAAAGATAAAAAAAGAAAAATAAAGAAGAAATTTCCATACCAGCGCCTCTATCCATTGGAAGCAAAGGAGCTGGAAGAATTACAGAGATATATCCCGCCAAATATGAAAACAGGATGAATAAGGCATTCATTCACCTCCGCAGGGTCATCTATCCTATTAGTCAAGAAAAAGGTTAGGAAAATGAGGCTTTGTGTAGACTACCAAGCCCTCAACTTGGTTACAAAGAAAGACAGATACCCACTACTGTTAATTTACGAGAGGCTAGACCGATTACGATCAGCAAAGTACTTCATCAAATTAGATATCAAGGACACATACCACAACATTAGAATCAAAGCTGCAGATGAATAGAAAATGACGTTTGCAACAAGATACGGAATCTACGAATACTTAGTTATGCCTTTCAACCTAACTAATACACCCACATCATTCCAACGATAGATCAACCATGTACTCAACAAATTCCAGGATATATGTTGCATTATCTACCTAGACGATGTACTCATATACTCAGAGACCATAGAACTATACTAATGAGATGTCAGTAACAGAAGGAAGGTGATACAAAAATCGAGAATGAAGATCAAACCATCCAAATGCAAATTCCACACAACAAAAAGAGAGTGCCTAAGATTCATCATCAATGACGAAGAGGTGCAAGTGGACCTAGTCAAGATGGCTGCCATATAGGACTGGGCAAAACCCAACAACAAAATAAATATACTATGCTTTACAGGATTTTGCAACTTCTACCAAAGGTTTATAGAGGGGTTTGGCCAGATGGCGAAACGTCTATACAACCTGACCAAGATGCATGTCAAATGGGATTGGAGAGAAAAAGAACAATAAGCAAATGACGAGATTAGGATCAAGCTCACCTCGGCACTAATACTAGTATGTTTCAACCGTTGGAGGGAAATGACTATCAAAACAGACGCATCAAAGTACGTCTGTTCAGGATTACAATCTGCAAAATATGACGACCGGAAATGGCGACCCGTATACTACAGATCGAAAATGATGACACTAGTGGAGTGCAACTACAATGTCACTAGCAAAGAACTATTAGCCATAATTCGGGTCCTGAAAGAATGGAGAAGATACATACAGAACAATGATCATAAGGTCTAAGTTCTAACAGATCACAAGAATTTGGTTCCATTCATGACCACGAAGAAACTCAAAGACAGACAAATTCAATGGAGGGGGAGCTTGAACAAATACAGCTTCAAAATTGAATACTGACCAGGGAAGGCAGGAGGAAAACCCAATGCCCTTACAAGGATATCAAGCGACAAACTATAAGACAAAGATGATGAAAGGATTAAACTGAAGAACAGGATCTTCCTCGCAAAGAAATACTTCAACGCTATGAAGACGATAAAAATATGGGATGATAATGATGTAAAAATACGAAAAGCAATAGGTGAGGATAAGGAATTGCAAGAAATTGAGAAGAGCTTGAAATGCGGAGGTAAGGAAAAGAAAGGGGTGGCCTTAGGACTATGTGAATGGAAGGATGAATATCTTTGGTACAACAAAAAGATATGAATACTACAAGAGGAAAAGATAAGAATACACTTTAACAAAGAACATCATGATGATAAGGTAGCAGGACATGGAGAGAGTACTAAAACAATGGAGTTACTCACACGAAAATATTACTGGCTAATACTAAGAGAATTAGGCAAATGATACATCAAGAACTATGACATATGCCAAAGGACAAAAGTGGTATGAGACACAACATATGGATTGTTAAAACCCAATGAGACACTAGAAAAACAATGGGCCTTGATCTCGATACATTTCATAACTGATTTACTTGAGGCAAATGTTTATGACGCCATCTTGGTAGTGGTGGACCACCTGACTAAGATGAGTCACTTTATACCAACACGAATAGATATAATGGTACGGCAGTTTGCAAACACCTCCATATGAGGAATCTTTCAACTATATGGACTGCCAAAAGATATCATCACTGACCAAAAATCCATATTAACATCAGAGATATGGAAAGAAATAATAGAAGAACTTGGAATCCAAAGGAAGCTATCAACAGCATTCTACCCATAAATGGATAGACAAATAGAACAAATAAATGGCATCCTGGAACAATACCGACATGCCTACACGAACTATCAGCAGGACAACTGGAACGAATTTTTACTAATAGTGGTGTTCGCATACAACAATAGTAAACAAGAAACACTTAAGAGAATACCCATTAACGCAATCTATGGTCTAGACTTAGAATATCAGACTATAGGTCATACAACCAAAGGACTTATAATGGCAAACAAAAGTTTGAGTCAACTGCATGACATCCTATGACTACAAATGATGACAGCGCAATTAAGACAAAAAGAAAATTACGACTACCATCGAAAACCAGATCCACACCTGTAGATAGAAGATAAGGTGTGATTGCTCCTACAGAATATATGAACTACGAGACCATCCAAGAAACTTAGCTTTAGAAAAATGGGACTATTTGAAATAATGGAAAGGATAGGAACTGGAGCATATAAACTCGACCTACCCCCATCCATGAAGATACATAACACATTTCACATCTCATTCCCAGAACTTTATCAGAACAACAAGTTTCCCTCACAGACAATAATACCTGTACCAGCTATCAAACAAGACTGAGTAACTGGATATGAACTCCACGAAATAATCGATTCCTGCTTACACTATGGCAACTATCAATACCAGCAAAGTGGGCCTGTTATTCAGCCAAACATGATCAAGTGTGGTACCCAGCTACCAACTTTACCAATGCTCAAGATGCTATTAACCTCTTCCACCAATACTACCCACAGAAGCTGTCAATCAAGCATCGAGGATATTTGAGAAGCCTTCATCCTCTTGAGTAGCCCTACAAGCCCTCCCCCCAACACAGCCAAGGGGGGGGCGGAGCTGAAGAGGAGCTCAGAATCAAGAAAGAGGAAGAGGAGAAGACCATCGAGGCCAATTGGGCTAAGGTGGTCAAAGACAATGAATGAAACCATGCCCTCTATCACTGGACAACATATACTGATAATAGGTGCATGGTGTACTTAGACAGGAAACAAAGAAGTAACTTCTTCCCTAGCAAGAAGTCAGCAACACGATAATCACCCCTACATACATTCACTAAAGTAACACAACCACCACCTCGGATACCTACCGAACTCCAATACCACAAAATCTCCTGGCAGAACTGCATATGCAAATACTGCCCACACCACAGAAGACAGTAATGGAAAGTTAAGCAGGCAACCCAACTGAACAAGGAGGTTTCAAGGATGGAACTTAAGAAGGAAGGGGACACAAGAACTACTTCTGTGTCCAAGGACGAACTACGCCAAATGGTCAAACAATTGCACTGAACAAATGACTGACTAGAGGAAGAAAATAAGAGGTAATGGGATATGATTGTAGACTTTAAAGAAGAGAAAGGCAAATTCCAAAGAACTATGGAAGGAGCCAGCCGGAAATTGGAGATGATCTGACTCAAGTATGAAGGAAGAATGGAGAAGATGTGGGAGGAAATACTCAAAGCTAGATGGAAGCAAAAAGCTATAATTACAGACTTCTGAAAGATGGAGGAGGAAGTGAACGACCATTATAAACATTTGTGGCAATATCCCTACTAACTTCGCGATGAGTAAAACTAAGCTTGAAGGGACTGGAGCTTAGGGAGGGAGGAGCTAATATCACAGCTATGACTTAGTAAGGAGAAGGTTTTCACATGACTCATAGTTATGGGTCATAGGTATATTATGTTTCACACATGACCTCGCTTAGAGGTCATGGGTTTCACACAGGTGACCACTTTGGTCATATGACTTGATCAAATGATAGTTTCACGTAACTCATTGTTATGAGTTATAGGTATATTATGTTTTGTACATGACCTCGCTTAGAGGTCATGGGTTTCATGCATATGACCATATAGGTCATATGACTAGTTAGTGGTAACAAACATAGTGTGAAGAGCAACTATAAAAGGTAGTCAGTAGGACTAAGGTGATGAGCTTTTCACGCTTTGATCTAAGTTACTTTCATACGTATTACTTTATGCTTTTGCAAATATAAAACTTTTATATTCATTACTATTTACTTATATGTGACGAGAACTCTACCAAGTGAACAGAGTTGGAGAAAGAGTATAATAAAGGATAAGGACTAGAGACACGAGAGTCTCTCCCATCTTATCATAGATATAAGTCTAAAAATAATTATCACGAGAGAAAGAAAAGAAGTATTGTCTACCTATTGCTAAGAACTGATACCAGTTAGGGAACGTAACAAATATGGGCTACACCGAGTTAGGGAAGGCTGCTTCTAGAGGTACTGTCTGTATTGTATGCATGGTACCCTAGGTGTTTTAAATGTTGATGACCCTGAGTGATATGGTAAAACAGTCAAAGAGGCCAGTGAAGGATGAGAAGTCCATAGCCATCTCGTCATTATACTGAGAGTAGAGTAGCAGGAAAGAGAGATAGGAGAATGCTTCTAGTGAGAAATATAATGCCACTTTTGGCTTGATACTTAGAGAGCTAGAGGGGGAAAAGGCCTTGTATCTCGCAAAGGACAGGAAGCAACTATGAAAACAGGATGATCTAGAAAAGCAACTAAAACAGTGCAGAACAAGAGAACATCAAATGAATTAAACCAGGATAAAAACACATTCCAGCTTCATAAGTAGTTGTGTGGAAGAATGGATGATATATTCTTGGAAGATGTATCCTGCACGCCACTCCCACAGGAGGAGAGTCCAGCCATTACATGCCTTGTGGCATCTCTTGCTGCAGGATAGGAGTGAAAGCCTGCTGCTATAACATGCTCAGCAGAGAGTCTCCTTGGGGTTTAGAGGCCAGAGGTGGGGGTAGGGGTGGGAGTGGGAGTGTATTGTAGTGGCAGGAAAATTCCTAGGATAGAGTATTATAGGATTGTAGAGGGGAAAGAGAGATCATGTCGCAATATTGTGCGTGGACAAAATTAAGCGGAGAACGACAACGACAACGGACACACAATTTGCCCGGTGATGGCAACCCTCATACATTCAACCACCTCAACATCAACCAACAAAAATAATAAAAAAT
>JACCEG010000538.1:8903-81142 GCA_014065205.1 Tuber brumale
CACACCCTCAATATTGGGCTCACAGCCAATTTTAACTCATCAAAATGGATGTCAAACGGCTGAAGAGGACAATAGTGCGTCCGATATTGTTGATACAGTAACCTCACTTTCAGATCGGTCAAACCTTTTGCGAGGTGAGGAAAGGATAGTATTTGAAAACGCTGCAAATATGGTCCGGTATCATACCTGATTCGTTAACCCTTTTGTCAAGCTATCTGAAAATGATTCGCTATTGGAAAGTTACTGGGTGAAGGCAGCGAGCAAGCTTGGCTGGCCCGGTTTGGCAATGCAGAAGCATGCCATGACTTTTGTGAGTATACAATAGCCGAAGGGCATCTCCTTGCGGCTCTGTCCAAGCTGATTCAATCTCTCCAGTTGGAATCACGGCAGTCCAGTGCCCGCTCTCATCTTGCTTCAGAGACTAGAATTACTGTGCAGGACTTTTATGACCTTCTACACAAGCAACCGTCAGAAATTTGAGCAAAGGTTAGCTATTTACTGGAGGATGATCGTTTTACGTGTCATCCAAGCAAGCAGGAGGTAGGTTTAACTTGACGGAGTCATGAAGGAGACAGAGAAAGGCTAATTTGAGCAGAATTGCGGCTTCCGGTTTGGTGCACCAGAGATAGCAAAACTGTTATACCACAAGTGGTTCCGCAATGTTAAGATGCGAGGACGAACCGATAAATCCTTCCTCAGTCGGATTAATGGTGTCTTGATATGTCTTACAGTGGCTTGTATTTACCATGCCTTAAAGGCGTGGAGCACAGGGACCTTCGTGCAGCCATCAGATTTCTCTGCCTTAACTGCACAATGTTGGTTTGACCCTTTCACTGGAAGAAATTGAACGTTGTGAGCCTAGTATTAAAGTTGTACTAATTTAAATCAGATGTTTACTTTCGCCAAAGGGCTACATGGCAGCAATTATTAGTGGTGGTTCAAAAGAAGCTGGTTGAAGATACGAAGAAACGAATAAAGCGCTTACTTCGCGATAATGGGTTCATTCAAGAACATGAATCTCGTGCGGTACTAGAGGACCCGGACGCTGCAGAGTATCTCGGGATACAGGTTTCTGGGAATGAGGAAAGCGAAGTAGAGGATAATAATTCGGACCCGGAAGCGGAGGATGTGATTGATGCGCTTGTGGAAGGTTCTGAGGAGGACGAATAGCAGTCAATAGGCAAAGAATAGCGATAGTTAATTAACATTTCAATGAAAAATAAATTGTAATATTCTAAGATAAAGGAGTAAAAGGACGAGGGAGGAATAATATATAAGGTTGGAGGTACTCAAAGATGTAAACAAACTATGTAAAGAGGGATTCATATGATCAGCAGACAAAGCGAGCCATCATGAGGCAGTCCATACAAAATTAACATAAAAAGGTTGCTCAAGAGTCGAGAGCGATGCAAAAGTAGCAGGAGAGAGTAGCGATGAACCGGTGGAGGTGGGGAATAGAGAACTGAGATGTGACGCATAGTGATGGGGACGGGAAGAGTCGTTAAATGGTTGTTTGATGAAGAGAAAAGAGTTTATGCAAGACTTGAAGCATGAAGCACGCGTTTGAGGAGACGGTCTGTGAAAGGAATCATAGAGCTGAGAGATGTAGTGGAAAGGACGCAGAACGTCCTATCGAGGATGGGGAATGGTGTAATGGTTCGTTAGGAGGGCTAAAAGGCAAGGTAAGAGTGATCGGATTCCTGATGAGGTATAGAAGACAGAATAAAAAGAAATATGATACGGCTTGTTAAGGACGTTGAAGGTCATGAGTTCTCCAGGGAGAGAAACAGCAGGACAGGTCGCTTGTGAGGAGGGGAGGTGAAACCGGAGAATTCAAGGAGAGTGGGAAAATATTAAATAACGCAGGGCAACAGGAGATTAGTGCCATTACGAGTCCTAAGAGAAATAGTCAATCGGGACAAGGCATGAGTATGTAGCACGAATAGGCTAATCCTGATTCATGCATGGTACCCAACCGCCGGAACAGGGTCCACATCAAAGGGAGTTTTATAATTTTACCCCATATACCTCATATACCTCATGAGGTAGAGGGAGTAAATGTGAACTTTGGCTGATGTTGCTAAAATTTGAAGTCTCAAAAATTCCCATCTTGCCCAGCACTGCTCAATTAATTAAAATGAAGATTATATCAACCAATAGTGGAAAACCCAGCAATACAGAAATAAGGATTTTTATAATGACCTTCGTAGTTCTGTGTCCTGTATAGCTTAATAGGATGGGCTCATTGAGATCTAGGCGCTAAGCCTTGAGAATTTGTTTAGTGATCTATATAAAAAGGTACCTGATTTTAAAATGGTGAATTTCAAATGATTGCAGTTTACTCAATCTGATACCATTTGCTTCAATATTTAAATTAGCAATTTATAATTGGCAGAATTACAATTTCAACACAAATTGAACAATGTGTATAATAGATGGTAGAGTTCTTGGGACCCAAAAAATGGCATTTTTGGTGTAAAATAGGCCACCAATGATAAGATTTGTCCTGGTGCTGTATATACTAGGTACTTCTCACATTATTGTATTGCTCAATCAGAAGTTCATGCCTAAAGTTATAGTTTAATATTGAGACAAGGTATTCTGACTGTTTTCTACTTTTTTCTTTTATTAATAATATATAACTTTTTAATCTCTTTACGAGCTCAATAGTGATTAAGTATAATTTCTTCCAGTTTAATACCAAATATAATACTTGTAAATCAAATTTGAATTTTTACTCACAGGTTGAAAAATGTATAACATAATTTGTGAAGCATGATAATTCAAGAACCTTGGGTTTTAGAGTCTTTTGGTAGAACCATTAAAGTAAACAATTAGTCAGGTGTTACGGTTGCCATCACACAAACAATTGTTACACTTTTTGTTTGAAAACTGGTTTAGAGGCTAGCCTTCCAGAACTATATCAGATAATCAACTTCTCTATATGATCCTTATTGGATGACCATGATTGAGTCATACTATATTTAGTGAAGATTTTACAAGCTTCTTCTCAATGGTTCTCCTTTTGTCCTACCTGATCCAATATAGAATAATCATCTTGCATTTGATAAGTTAGCACACAATCCTTCTAAGGCTGCCATGTTGGACCTTGTTTTTTCTTCTCTGGCCATGATATCCAAGTTGCCTTCTGCTGCTACTGTGACCTGCTATTTTTCTGGCTAACAGGAGAGAATATGAAAGGTTTCTGACCATTGATGAATTTTCTACTATCACACTAGATTAGGAGAGAGTAAAGCGGTCTGTTCAGGCACTTTGCGTGAAGTATCTCAACGTTGAAGAATGCATTCTAAACTCAATTTAACGGAGGCGAGACTTATGGATATAGGATTTCTTGGCCTAACATCACTGTTTTCTTTTTTCTTTTTTCTTCTTCAGATAGATCGACCGCAAAGTTGACCGCAAAGCTGAAATCACATCCAGCTCCATTACCTTGACTCTTGGCAAACAGGGATGCTGGATACATCCACCGCAAAGTCTCTAGTAGCGGCGGCTCAGTTGCCGCTATATTTTTTTGTCGACTAGACGCGACGACACCTTCCTTTTCCAGGGAGTTTTTTGCTCCGAACTCTGCAACCAGAGTGGTGGTGAAGGTTTTGCCTTGCAGCCAGGCGCACCCAAAGCGTATCGCGGACCCCCTCCCGTTACTTATTATACTTTTAACACGAGTGGGATCTCATGGTGGCACTCGAGCACCCCTACAGTACCGCACCCCGTAAGGATATCTGACATAAGTTTACCCTGCCATGCAGCACTAGCACAGTGAACCACTCACGGGGCTGAAGAATGCCTGATATAAGCCTTTTCTTTCCCCTATACGGTATAAGTTACATTTTCCTCATGATACTATGTGGTAGAAGTACAGCACATAGCAAGCTGGACACCACAGTTTATTATGATACCTATCGTCAGTCAAGACGCCTAGTGCGGTGGGTGGGGGGGAATGAGGGATTGAAAAAGGGTGAAAAAAGGGAAAAAAGGGAAAAAAGGGAAGGCCTTAGATACTATATAGGACTGTGCAGTACTGAAATGTGTTTGCTTTGGTGACAAGGAGGAGATTTATTCCCAGTGAGTCGGCGGGTATTATTTACCCAAGCGCCTCCGATCTAGCACACGGCTAGATGGTCGTTAGTGTAGTGGACTGTACTCGCGGTAGGAGTCAAGTACTGGGACAACCTGTTTTCTGAGCATAATTACTCTATTTGGATATCTCTATGAGCTTTTAATCCAGATCTTACATGCTTAAGCAATATCTGGTAAGAATTGATACCCTTTTTAGGAGGCTTGCGTAACTCCGCCGCTGATTCACCCCCACACAAAATCCCCTACTTGTCCCAATACTTTACCCTGCCCCGAGTACCACCTCGCCCGTCTGTCTGTCTGTCTGCCTATCTGTCGGGAAAACTCAGGCGTTTCTGATCATACCTTTGTTTAGAAGCGCGGACAGCCCCCCAGGCCATCCGACACCCCCCCTCATCCGGACAGTTAAACCCAAACAAGAAGCCTTCCGGTGGTTTACTTAGGTGAACTGTGGAAACTGTGCTGATCACTGCTCGTTCCCCATGCAAAACCCACCGATGAGTATCTGTCCGGGTGGGGGGATGTTGTCTGTGCCAGAATTCCAATTGTTTGCGGCTATGCTCGAAATGGCGCTGGCGCGTGGAGTGGGTGCTACTATAGATCAGTTAGCCGCTTGGCGCGTTGAAGGAAGTTTTGAGGAAGGCAGGGGTGGGGGGCGGATGGATGAGTGGGTGAGAAGTAATCATGAGAGGAGTAGTACAGTACCCATATATGACGAACTCTGGTGTTACAAGCTCTCGTCACTGTTTTTGGTTGCCGCAAGGGGAGAAAAAGAGGGAGAAGAGTGAGAGATGCTCCGGTGGTGATTGGGCTAAGCTAGTAGATATTGGCGTAATGGGTATGGCTAAGTCAGTAGATCGACGAGGTGGGCTGAAAGGAATGTCACGGCTATGGATTGATGGCTGCTATTTGGAGGAAGGGGGAGTAAATAAGGGGAAGGGTCCTAAGGATAGCCCCTGAGGAGGTGGAGCTGCTGCGGTTATGGGGGTGGAGCATGGGGAGGTATGGGGGAGGTGGGTGGGCGAGTAGGAAGGATGAGGAGGAGTATATATCGCCCAGTTGAAGCTACTGATGATGAAAGGCCATCTTATTTGACGATTCTTTGTTTCTTCTCATCATCACTACTAGGCTTCCTCGAATTGGTTGGGCCATTTGCTATCGTTAATACTTGCCTGAGACAAATTTCCTATATACCTTCTTTTTTCTCTCCCCTCCACCCCCCTCCCTGCCTCGGTCCCAATTTATCACTCGCCCGTAATGTCCTCCGCAAGTGCCACCCCCACATCTACTTTCAACAGTAACCCAAAACTCGCCACCCGTCGCTGGCCGACACTCTCCCATCTCCTCCCGAACAGGAAGCAGAAGCACCCAAAACTCCTACACATAACTCTCCTACACCGTCGAGCGCAATCCTTGACGCCCAACGACCCCCATAAGATTTACCAATCTCTACAATCTAATGACTCAACACTGAAGCTCCAAGGCACGCCTATCAAGTCCCCGAAGCTAACAACTTTAAGCCCTACCGGTGAAATAGTCGAGTGTGAAAGACCATCTTCGAAAGATGCACCCCCACCAGGGTTCGTTCTCAGCGGGGACATTAAGCTTTTCAGCGCTCGGCTTACAGGGAGACTATACACATTCGTCGGGGAGGCAGGGAATGCGAGTGACGTCAAAGAGATTGTCACATTGGGAGAGAGGTTACTGTTGAAGGATGTGCTGAAGTGTCTTCACGGCAGTGCGTTTGGCGATATTGACCTGGTACGGCCTAGGTTCACATTCCGTGCTGGGGACTCTGTCCTGGGGGCCCTGCTGGGATTGTATTTCGACGCCGAGGTGGTCTTCGGTAACAACTCGGGACTCAAGTCCGCTTGGGAGACCCTCAGTGAGGTATTTGGGGTTAAGGGTGGATCACTCAGAGTCTCGGGATATCTGGGCGAGAAGCGTGAGTGGAGTAAGGCACTGAAGCCGGAGAAGTTCTCGCTCAAGGGCATGTTCGTCGGCGTTGACTCCGGGCTGGGCAAGCTTGTGCGTATAACGAGTGTTGGTGTGGAGTTGGTGGGCGTCAGGAGGGAAGGAAGCTTGATGAGGAGAGCAAAGTATGAATGTACTGTTGGGTTTTACGGAGCTGCCGAGGTGGAGATTCCAGGGTCTATAGTTCCTTTGATAGTCGAGTACAAGCTTAGGGAGGTGCAAGGGATATATGAGCTTAAGTTGACGAAGGGGGGGGATGATTGGGTCAATGTTGCCGGGTTCAAAGGATTGAAAGTTTGTTTTCATATTGTCATGTGGATACGAGGGATGTGCTGATGTGATACTGGAATAGCTCTCCGACATTCAACTACTGGCTGAGTTCCCGAAAAAGTCATCAACAGAAGATATTGGCTTCCAACTCTCGGCACAGTTACAATTTGCCGGAGCAGCACTCGCTCTGAAAGGATTTTACTCACCAGGTATCACTCACCCACATTCCCATCATCCAATTGGACACTGACAATATCTAGACTCATTCTATATCCAAGCTTCGGTCCCCACCTGCACACTCGATGATCTGCATACCCTCTACACTTCAATCACTGGCCGTACATTGGCGGAATTCTCCCACATAGCCACCTTCAAGGACCTCCTCTTTCGTATTGACGCATCAGGCCTTACTCTCTCTGGCGACGTCACGATCGACGAGCACCGCGCTGTGGAAGCTGTCGTAGCAATCCACCGCGATGGCATTGCCATCACAGGCAGCCTGAAGGACATCACGCTTGGCGATGTCACAATCACCAAGGCGCAACTTGATGTATTCATCGGGAGAACTAACCCCGGGACCACATCCAGGGAGAGCGGCTTTTCGATCACAGGAACCGTGCACTTCCATGACATGGATATTTCCGTCTCAGTGCATACGATGTTCGAAGGTGGACAGGTGAGCTGGACAGTGTATGGAGAGTTGGATGGGGACCTGAGATTGGACCATCTAGCGCCGAAGGTGAAGGGGTCATTTTTGGACCTGAGTTTGAGAAAAGTGGTGTTTATCGCTTCTAATGTGGATAGTCCTGCGGGAGTAGAAGGGTTTAATGTTTTTAATTATCCTGTTAGGCGAGGTTTGTTCCCTCTTTCGTTCGTTCATTTGGTGTGTAGGAGAACTGATGCTGATGGATATAGGGGTGCAATTATGCGCTGTGCTTGACAGACTTCCCCAGTTGGATCATATCTGTGGCGGGAGAGTAGAGGGACTGGTTCTTCGGGCAGCGTATTCTGATAGGGGATTTAGCTTTGGAATACTGTTCCCTGCTCCTGTTACCGTTGAGTTTTCTGTCGCCTCCATATATAAAGGTTGTTGTTGACGGGCTCTCCAGCTATCACTCGGGCCAAATGTCACCTCTGGGCCATTGTCACTGGAGGTGGTAGCCAAAACAATTCCGCAGCTAATCTTCACAACAACTTTAAACGTGAAGGTCGCGGGACAAGCGCAGCCGCTAGTATTCACGTTTGGATTGAAGGCGGATATGGATTCTGCAGAAGGGTTTGGGTAAGTGCTGCATAATCTATCACCTACAGTGCGCTCCAAATGATGGGGACTAACTTTATCAGACAAATGACAAACTATTGGGTCAACCCCCTCGGTCTCAGCAAGAATGTCAAGATCGGACCGGATCTTGCCTTTGAACTAGGGATAATTTACGCTGTGCTGGCGAGCACTGGGACACCAAGGTTCGCGACCCCCACACCCAGAATTTAAGTACCCCACTAAAACCCCACCCACAGCAAAATCGGTTTCTCCGGAGGCATTGTAATTGGCGATGCAGAAACACAGGTAGCCGTAGCACTCAGCGAGAACCCCACTGAGCAACTGGTAAAAGCCAGTTTCACCCGCCTGAGCGCAACAGATCTGATTCGGTTCGCCTCCCAAATCGCCAACGAATCCATCCCCGTCCCGCCAGAAGACTTCTTCGCCATCAAGGACGGCCTCCTCTACATCTCCACGGGGGCCACCATCGGCACGACATATTACCCGGCGGGCGCGTCAATAAGAGGGGACATCGAGCTCTTCGGACAGGAGACGAATCTCGAGTGCACCATTGGCCAGACCACCAAAATCCAAGCGCTTTTCGAAGACGTGGCGTTGGGCCCCTTGGTGGTCACTGGAACCGACGGGGGTAAAGCTTCCGCAGTGATCGAGCTGGGGTTATCAAAGCAGCACATACTCCTCGACGGAAGCGTCAAGATATCCAGTTTCGAGGCTAGCATTCATACTAGCTTGACCATCCTCCCGAAGCCGGATATCGCGTTCGCGCTGAGGGTGGCATGGGAGGATGCGCTAGAGGTGGAAATATGCGCGCGAGTTATTGGCGCGGTGGATTTCAAGGGCTTGAAGGATATGGACTTCATGGTCGATGTGGTGCTTGAGCAGCATATTCTCGACCACATCAGCATCCACGCACGAGCGCATTTTGCCGCTATGAGGAAAGTTTTCGAAGATGGGCTTGAGGCTGCTGAGGAGTTCTTCGAGAGCGCTAAGCAGGCGATAGAGGGCCAGCTTAAGGAGGCGGAAGAGGTGTTTGACGCTGCCAGGAGGCTGTGGGAGGAGAAAGAAGCGGAGCTCAAGAATGCGCTTCATGACGCTGTCTCCAGCCTTGAAGTGGGATGGGAGGAGTTGCAAAAGGATTTCTATCAGGCGGAGAAGGACTTCGAAGCCGCTGTCTACAACGCTTATCAGAAACTGGAGACTGCGAGAATCAATAGAGCTGCAGCCATTACTTCTACGCTTATCAAAGTTCAAAAGGCGAGGAGGGAGTTGCAGGCGGAGATTGTGAGCCACCTATTCGCTATACAGGAGACAAAGAAGGAGACTGCGATGGGCTATGGAGCACTGTTGGTGGACCTGAAATTTGCTGAAGAGGATGTTCAGAGGGCACAAGGTACTATCCTACTCCTCAGCAATGACATGCGAATGAGGACACTTGCTAACTTTCCCATAGTCGAGGTAGACAGACGCGAAAAGGCTTTAGTAGCAGCGCAAATAGAGCTATCAGAAGCCCCATTCTACCTCCACATAGGCCTTGTAAGCCCCCGCCCCTCCCCTGCCCCCGTCCACAGCAAAAATAACGCATTACACAGAGCATCAAAGTCGGCCACTACCAAGCCCACGTGACCGACGCCAGATCCGACCTCCTCTCCGCTCAAACAATCCTAACAAGAGCGCGATCAGCCCTCGAGCAGTCGGGGTACCGATCCGCCATCTCCAAGAAAGCCGAGAAGAAGCAACTCCTAGAAGAGATCAAGACCGGCGGCGAACAGACCATAAAAGAGACCGAGGAGCACCTCGAAACCGCGGCAAAGGAGCACGATGAGATCATCCGGAAGACAGAAGCCGAGATCGAAGAACATCTGCACAGGGATTCAAGCCCAGAGAAGGTTACTCTAAAAAGCAAAGAGAAGGCACTGAAGAATTTCAGGTCGGAGAAGGAAACCCAGATATCGACGCTAAAGTCGCACGTCGCGAGACTCCCGGAAACTCCCGAATTCGGACAGTTGGAGAAAGCTCGGAGCGCGCTCACCACCATCAAGAACACCGAGCGGGAACTCGACGCCGCAAAAGGCGCCATCAAGTTCTTGCGGGAAGAAAAGGTGCCCGCAGCAGAACATGCAAAGTCGATACTGACCAAGCTTGAGCACGTGTTTGACATCCAGCGCGTGGAGTTGCACGGATCGCTGAGGGACTTGATGGAGAAGGGGATTCCGCTCACGGCGAGGGTTAAGGGGTTCATTGCCGGGAGGGAGATCGACATTATACTCGATTACAATATTGGGGAGACGGGAGAGTTTGTGAAGGGGCTAATGTGGAAGTTGTGGGAGGAGGTCAACGGGGGGGTTATGGGCTTGTTTGACGGTGAGGAGGAGAAGGGGGATGAGAAGAGCACTGTTTGATTTTGATTTTTTTTTGATTCTTTACCTATAACAAAACCATTTTGAAGGGAAGTTTTTGGAGTTATGGCGTTTGGTTCTTTTATAGATTATGGTTTGCTCAGCTCAGTTATGATAGATAATAATACCAGAATTTCTGTACGGTAATCCTTCCAAGACCCAGTCAGCCAATTGTCTCGGTGATGGATGTACGATAAACCCACTGCTCACACCATGCATGATACGACGTGTATGCATGAGTATGATACAGTAGACGAGTGACCATCCATGATGACAAGATTAACAACCAAGGAAAGAGTGTCACTACTACAATTGCACCTGGCTATAATGAACCCCTTTTATAAAATAATATTTGGCCATAATGAACCGGTCCTTGTGGGCACCCAAGTGAATTCAGACCGGAAAATAACTTACTATCGTGAACCCCCCCCCCCATTCGTATGATAAAAAACTAGTGAACGCAATTCCCAAAGTCATGAGCCTTGGCGTTCACTATATAGCCAGGTGTGATGTCATACAACTGGTATCATACCAGTGATAATACCTACTTTACAGACGGCGGTGCGCACAGTAGCCGCAGCAGTCCCTCCCATGCATGCCCCGACAGGTTCTTCGAGAACACTCCTTGAACCGTGCTCTTGGGCTGTTCATGAAAGGGCTTGCGGCCCGCTAGCCTAGCCACAGATGAAACCTGAGTCCTAATTGAAGACTATCCACCACACTTTAATAAGTATGATATCATAGCCAGCCAGACTTTTGCGATAGGAGCCCTCCGCCACGGCAGAAACACGGTGTAGGCCTCTTGTGAAACGCGGCAATCTAGAGTGGTCCTGTACCCGGCAGTAATTGATAAAACTCGGCGCACACGGGACCCACCCCCCCCCCCCTTCACAGGGCATTATATATACGGGACTACGGGAAAGTGGTCTCCAATATTTATCAACACCGAGTGTGGGGGGGGCTTTACGGCGGTGATTTAGGTTGCGCGATATCCTTGGCCTTTCAATTATCTCACTCGTCAGGGTCCCTGGATTCGTATATATATCTAGTTGGCCTATCCCACACTTGGTGGTACATAGTGCCTGTTTCGAAATTTGCGGTCTGCAAGCACGTCTGTTCTTTTTTGGATTTGGGATGGCTTCGTTTTGATCGTACAAAGGTATCAGAGGATCCAGGCAACACTGCTACTGCGCTCGCTCGTAGGCCCCGCCTTTCTTCAGCTCCCGGGAATTTCATTGGCGGGCCGGCTCGATCGTCTGTCTGCGGGTTCCCGGGCAGCGAAGGCTTGGAAATGTCTCAACCTTTGGGCGATAACACCGGCTCCATTCAATACAAATATTAGCAATGCCGAACAACGCTACAGCCACCGAGGCCCAGCCCAACTCCCCAGCCCAGCCTCTTCCACTAGAGTCCAGGATAGGTCATCGAGTATCGGAGATCGCCAAGTCGAGGATGTGGGAGGCTGGGTCCTGATAACCTAGGAATTTTAGGTGCTGGTGTGGTGGTGCCGTAGTGGGGAAGATGGATCTGATAATGCACCATAGTCCACTTTGCTATAGATATCCGGACCAGCAAGGGCGATCCTCAAGAAAGGAAAGGAAGAGATCCAGCACTATCAAGCTGCGGCGTCAGTCCCCTAGTAGTAAACAGCTTGTGCCGTCAGACCAAGGACAAAATACTGCCCTTGCTTTCTTAGTTTGACCTCACAGCCCGGAAGGAGCGGTCCTTGCCGGGTGTGCTGTGTTCCTACTGAAACAATTTACCAGGGCTTTTCAAAACCAGAAATGGGATATCAGGAGAGAGGGTCCGGCCCCCCGATATTCTAGAGATGTTATAGGCCATCACATCCCCGCGGGTACATTCATATGTATCGACGCTCCAAACGAATGTATGGCAGGGAAATCGGGTGAGGCCCCTCAATCAGCTAACCAAACTATCAAAAAGACCCCGGGCACCCGAACATTCGTAACCGGGCAACCGCACATTCGGGCAGAGGTTAGAAAAAGCCCCGCTGGGGCGGTAGTAAGTGTATCCACAAGTCCCTGGGAAGGCGGTATCTTGAGATGTCTCCCTACTCTGCTGATGAGGACACAGCCCCGGACGTGGTAGATAGTGGGCTGGAGGCAGATATCCTAGAAGAAGTTCCCGATAATGTCTCGGAAATGTACGGGGGAGCGACGGTACCGGGAAGATACATGACCTTATCCGCTGGGGGTACTGTACGTCAACAGATCCCCGTTAGTCTCGCTGGATCCTGTGGGAAACCACCCTCCACCATGGGCAGCAAAAGCTCAACACAGTGGCAGATGACTTGGGGCTGGGGGATATATATGGTCAACGCTATATCGGGTAAAGAGGCGGGGTGGGGAGAAACCGAGGCTCTGTACAACGGCCTTGTGTGGATCCCTCAATCGAAGTAGACCTTGATATTGGCCGGTATCTTCCCTTGATGTGCCAATCAGCTTCATCACAGCGCTCGGGAACGATAGGGTTAATCACACTTCTCACTAAACCAAACTTATCATGCAAAACTTCATCCAAAGAGAATATACAAGAATCACAACGTATGCCCCCCCCCGCCCAAGCTCCGCTACCACTACCTTCCGGACCCCGCTTTTCGCCTTCCTATTTGGGAAGGTCAGAACAGGGTTCAACACCGTGAACACGAACACACATCTCACGGTCCTGCCCGGCCACCGAACTCGGGGCTTCATAAGTGTGCTGGAATGGCATCCTCTGGGATTAAAAGAAAACACTCCCTAAGCCCGTGCTTCCAGGCCGGTCAGGGCAACAAACAAGAAACGTTTCTTGGTCCTTAAAACAACAAAAAGGTCTTCTCTGTTCTCTAACTGGAACATAAAAACAGGGTGAAAGAAGTTGTTAACTTTGGTGTTTACTGGTGGTGTTTCCTTTTCTGCCTACCTTTTCTGAGTTTCTTGGGGGAGGATGTGCGGTTGGTTCCAGACCAGAGGGGCTGTAGGATTGGGTGCATTGGACAGGGGTGGGTTTATTCTGTTTTAAGGGTTTTTAGGCCATACCTTAGGGTGCATGCCATGGATTTTCTTGTATGATAATAATATTATGATAGTTAGCTACAAATAAACCGCGAACTTAAAAAAAATAAAGCCCCCCCTCCGAAAAGCCCAAAGTAATAATCTTATAAACCGTCCATCTCAACCCCCCCCCCCCGACCAGGTTCCCATGATCATAAGAAACTTAACCTCCTTCCCACTGTTCAAGTTCACACGGGACAAAATGCCCTCCAGATCTCCAAAAGAGTGTACGAGTGAGCGTCCATGACCGGTGAATCCATGTCTCTGCTGGGTGAGGTTGATCTCTGCCCCCTGAGCAGTGTGCGTCAACCTAACTACTCTCTCCATACACCCAACTTGCTAGATCGCGTGCGCAGTTTCCTGGATCGCTGTCCCGAGGTCGGGAGAGGAGGTCCCGGCCGTGGCGGCGGGTTGGTTCTTGGGGGATATAACGTAATGCAGTAACGCTCGCTGAAGGCCTGTATCCCCTCCCTCTCTTCCCCTCGCTCTTCCCCGCCGTCAGTAATTTACTTAAACCACCATATACATCCCGAGTGTGCCAGTTAAATGGCATATACTGACGAATCAAACCCCATTATCCCCTACACCAAACTCACACTTTCCAAAGCCATCGTGCCCAAACCCAACCGACAGAACGTCCCCCCGGACCTTTCGCTCAACACCACCGAATCCTAGACACCACACACACACACTCACCTGTCTAGTGATAATTCTTTGATATGGGGAGACACCTCACGTGTATATATATATCATCGATGCGCAAAGCTGTAACGCTGTAATTCTCCAAAATGGCATGTTTACTCTTGCTACGACGGTGGCTACGAGGACTTCTGTGGGGGGGGCAGGGGAAATGAACACAAAGCTCCTTCCTAAGTATAAGCTTATGTTCAAGACGCTAAAACGCCAACACTTAGCTTTAGCTAATAATATTCGTAGGTGCAAAATTGTGCTCGGAAGGGTGGGGCATTGATTACGGGTTTGCTGTTTCTTCAAGATTTGCGATAGTGGAATGCTATCCTAAGGGATAAACCACCCGGGACTCCACTCCCCTGAAGATACCAGAACTCCAACATCGGACAACCCGAAAAACCAGCCAGAGCACCTCCCAGCCCTTTCCAGAAGGCGTCGAGGCCAAGGCAGGTACAGCACAGTACAGTGCCGCAAATCCACCCCACAACGATTCAAATACGAATACAAACTACCGTATCCATTTCACCAACCATCAGAATCCTCACTGCCCCTTTCCCCCCATTCCCAACTCCCCACCGGGAAAACCCGCACCTGCCACACCACACTGCGGCCAAACCCATAACCGCATACACAATTAATGGGGTATAATACCTAATCTTCCCCCCCCCTCGGGTCAGCCGACTTGGCCTACGATACCCCAACCCACAGCCATCTCCCAACCATTCTCCGTTCAATCACTCACTTCTAGAAGCCCACTTTTAACTTATCACAGGCACCAGCAGCGTGGTAAAAACACCATGATTACCCTGGGTGACTGCCACGAGAAACATACATACATACCTACATACATACATACATACACATGGTTCGTTCGATACGATACGATACGATGCCATGCAGCTCGATACTGTACTCACGTATCACACGTACTGTACTCTAACGCAAATCCCACCCGCTCCCGAACCGCTCCCAGGCCCGGGCGCGCGCCTTTCTGTCCACCTGGGCCGATTCGGGATCTCGTTGGAAAAAAAAAAGTCGCGCTTTGAAGGGAGGGAGAGGGAAGGAATTGCCTGGGAACTCGACTTACTAGTATGCGGGTCAGTTTGTAATGTAGCGACATAGGACGGATTATTTATCCGTCCATCTAGCTATCCGTTGTACTCGAGTACGGGGGTTGTGAGTAAGTCTGGCAAAGTCATTCTGGTTGGCTCGTTGGCCAATCAACCAATCATGGGGTTGAGTATGGTGTGTTTCTTTGTGCCAAGAGTTCGCCAGACTTTTTTTCCACCTCAAAAATCGAGCCAAGATTGGCTGTCCCGATGGTCACACACACACCTAATTTTTGCGTGTACGAAACAAAGTTCACCGTACTTATGCCCACCCCCTAGTACTCGAGTACGGTACAGTGCCGATATTTGGATGGCACCGTGTTACTGTGGGATGGTAACTCGGGGGTAAACCCATTTTGTAAGGAGGGGTTGTGTCGTTACTAATTCGCTTGGTGGGAATTGAGATTTGTCGGTTTGGATTGGTGGATGGAATGATAATGTGGCGGTAGCTGTGGGGGGGTATGCTAGTCCTGTGCTACCAAAGCACGGGGGCTCTTCAAAACACACTTGGGCGCCCCCCTACAATGGGCACAGTACTTAAGCAGCTTATGAATTTCTGGCAATGGAATACTGTAAACTCTGAATATTATAACTTAATATCCAATCTGAATACTAGAAATTAGCTACCGGTAGCGAATCCTTAAGCCGCACCAGTAGCCCAACCTAACCCAACTAGGCTGACTTTAGCTATTGACCATAAATCCCAACCAGTCCAAACCCAACTGTAGCAATTCCTCCGCCGCGAGAAAAAAGGTCAAAAAAAAAGAGCAAGAAGCAGCAGCAGAAGATATAACAAAACCCTAATTTTACATGTGCAGGCATTACGTTTTTGACCATGATGTGAATGGAGATTTGTGAGATGTATCATGTGAAAAAGATGGAAAATGAGAAGACAAGGAAGGAGGAGGAAAGGGCAGAGATAGAGAATAGAAACGAAACTTTTGTCAGAATGAGTGTGCGTGATCCCCCTTAGTGAAAGGGAGGAATAAAAGGAGGAATAAAAATAAAAATAGATGATACAAAGAAGGGGTATAAAATAGACAACGAATAGGATATAAAAAAACAACTCTCAAAACCTAAACCAGTACGACTGCAAATTTTTTCAAGAAATCCTCATAACCTTCGTCCATCCCCCCCAGTGCTGAAATAACGATTCCTCAGTGAATTATTCCCCAAACTCCCAACCCAAGAAAATAAACCACTGCGGCCAATACCAAGGCCATAATCGACGATTTGGCCAATCCAACTCTAGAAGCTCCACCGCCGAACCATTCAACGGTATACCACCCACGCTTGCCAGCTAGAAGGAGCAGAATCACCAGCCCCCACCATTCGAATTTTCCCTGGTAGACTATCGCTGGAGCCCATGCGTATATCAGAGCGTTAGACAAGTGTCTAAGCAGTGCTGCCGTACGCCACATGATTGGGAGGTAGAGTGGCAGACTATTTATGCTGACACCGTATACTTTCCTTGTAGAGCGGCGGGCGGAGGGGCTGTGGGCTTCTGGGTTAGTGGGCCTTCGGCGAGAAGGGCCAGAGCGGTGGGGGTGAGTTATTGTCGCAGTGGAAGAGGAGGGGCCAGCTAGGTATGGGGGGTGGGAACCGAGCAGGCCTTCGTGGTCCGAGGATTGGTGATGGGGAGGGGATGGTGGTAGGTATGGCATCGTGTTGTAGGATACCGGGATTTGCGAGGATTGGAGTAATGCTTGGGATTCGTGATGGGGGTGCTGCTGATTTGGATCATAGGGGAGCGAAGAACTAAGCAGCGGGGTTTGTGCTCGAAATGTGGTGCTATCCATAGAGGATCTATTTGAGCTGAAGGCGGAATCGGATTCCTCATCGTCGCCATAGCCGTCTCCACTATCCGCCCCATTTCTTCTAGCCCTCACCCTCCATTCTTCCTCATCACCAGCATCACCCCTTCGAACTTCTTCCAACCTTGGAATTAATTCTTCAACATTCGCTTGCTTCCCGCCCGAGATACCAAGAATCGGCTCGTCGTATGCTGTTCGGGAGCTTCCACTTTCCGCCCCAGTTGTTGCAGCCGGGTCGGCAAATTGAGCTACTCCTTCTTCACCGTCCTGATGATAATCGTGACTTTGGTGGGTTGGCTGAATACCGCGTCTTTTGCGGTAGAAGGTGCTGAAAAGGCCCCGGTTTTCCGAAGAATCTTCACTGGGATCCAAGGTTGAGTCGGATCTTATGCGTTTCCCGAGCAAAGGTCGACCAACGGTACGAGAGAATATGAAACGCTTTGGGGTGGGTGATGCTGCTGTGCTCGAGCATGAGGTTGAGTTATGGTGCAGGGGACGGAGAGTCCGCCAGGAGAACTATTAAACATCAGCATTGGTTATAGGTAGAGCCAGGGTTAGTAGCGGTTGGGATAGGAATAATTCGGCAGCCAGGTTGTTCGCGAAGAATCTATCATCGGACGAACGAGAGATCACTTACCATGCATTCAACAAAGCTCCATATCCATCCCATAAAGTACACCCCTTCCCAAATCGACGGACACGTCCTCCCACCACCCCCAGCGTTTCCACCAGCAATCCACTCTGACAAAGAGCAGACAGCCTGTCCTCTATAGCCTCCCGCACCGCCCTCCAGCCCCACCAAAACCCTTACCAAGCCCCACCTTAGAACCTCTTCCACAACCCCCATGCTGAACAGCACTCCCAACTCAATTCCCTGAGCAAGCTTCTTCCTCCGTGGATCCTTCGGCAACGGCACCTTCGCTGCAAACTGCTTCAACGCATACACCACTACAAACCCGACAATCCCCAGTGGGGTCGCGTACTGTGGGAATAGCCCACCGGTATAACTCCTACATCTCGGTTTCTCTGGGGGGAGGCGTGGGTCATGCTCGTGTCCTTGGCCGGGTGGGGGCCGGAGGACTTTCGGGGTGAAGATGAGGGGCAGCAGGAGTAGGAGGTGGATGCTGAGAAGGACCGGGGGGAGGAGGTAGCGGTGCTCGGAGACCTTCATCCGTCGGTGTTCTTCGAGCTTTCCACTCGGAGTGGCGGAGATGGTTCCCTTGGGATTACTGACCAAGCTTTTTCAAAATTTAGCTTCTGCGAGGTATAGATTTCTGTATCTGTTTCCCGTCCTCAGGGGGAGGGGGAGGATGAAAAGAAGGGAAGGGAGGGGTATCGATCGATTAATAAACCGTTGCCTGTCGTTTCTTGTCCCAACCAGATGTAGCGGTGGTCTCGAGTCAATCGAGATGCTTCCTTTCTTTCGTTTTCCAATGCTAGAGGCCTAGTAACATATCCTTCTACTGGTCTCGTCCTGCCCTTTCCTTTCCTTTGCTTTCCTTCCTTTTGTTTTTTCCACCCAAAACCGTTGAAGCGAGCGACGTCCCTACTCGGCACCAAAACAAATAAACCGCAAGGCAGAGCAAGTGTGCAAGTGAATATCAGAGAAGAGACCAGAAAGAATAAAAAGATGTGTGAATGAAAGTGTTTACCGGTAGGTGTAGGTGAGTGAGTGAGTGAGTGAGTTGGTCACCGAGGAAGAAAGAAAAGAAAAAGAAAAAAAGTTCAAAGCCAGACCGGTTTGATTGTTTGGATGTGCCAGTCCGTGAGTTATGACTGATCAGCAGGCAAAGGATAGGATTGACTTGAAGGAAGGGAGGGTCGTTCAAGGGAAGGGAAGGCAAGGTTGGCTGGACAAGTTTGCAGTGAAATGTGTTTCGAGAGGGGGGGAAGGAGCTACTGTAGAGGGTTAGTTAACTGCGTGAAAGTGGGAAAAGGGTTGGAATAGGATTGACAAAAAAGAAAAATAGAGGGAGCGAGTCGAAGAGAGAAGAGAAAAAAAGAAAGAAAGAAAGAAAAAAAAGGATCCTCGGTTTGACAGATGCTGGATGCTCAAAACTGCCTGTACGGTATAAGGGGAAGAGAAAAAGAAAAGGGTGCACAGGTGGTGAAAATGATAGAAAGCCAAAAAGTCCTGTCTCCAAGAGCAGCACCCCACACATCCAGGGTAAGAGGAGCATGGATCATACCATCATTACCCGGCCTCGAATATCAGGCCGTTTGGCCTTCTACAAATATGATACCAACCTTCTCTCCACCAAGGTTGCGGAAACGTATTGGGCACTCTGGGAATAGTTTCCACTTTTTACCGGAGTCCCTTGAGGGATTCGCTCCGAATAGGCCACCCAGGTTCCCCCTCAATCGCAGTAATTTAGCAACAGCAACAGCCCATCTTGGAAACCAGACTACCATAGACTACCCCAAAATCTGACAATCCTACCAACCATCCACCACCACTGACTGATCAAGCCGAATGTTGTGAAACATCTCGTGTCGGCTCAACGAAAGTTTTCCCCAGCCCCAGTGAGAATGAGGCGAAGGATCCCGCACCATTTGGTTCCAGTATCTCGAGACTTGTGTCCCCGACCCCCATCACAGCCCGGCATGCCCACCCACCAGTGGCTGCAGCCGTATTGCACAGTATAATACTCGAGTACACTACCTTTGTTGCTTCTCCGAGAGACAGTATTCGTAAAAACAGGGCAAATATCCACTTCCTATGGGTACAGCACAACCTGATCCGATCGCTCGGGAAACGGTTCACTTGCACGCAGAGATAAGGGATTTATCTTACACCGGTACAATCGGGCCGAAGATGCCTCCAATGCCATCAGCTTGTATCAGCCCGGCGATTCCCAAAGCGTCCGGAACGTGAGTTACCGGTGGCAGACTGGGGGAAGAGGGCTGCTGCTATCTCCAGAAATCAGGCACCCGGCGATGCCTTGGTTATATGCCACAGCCGGATCACTCACACTCTCTCATTCCGGGTCTTATTCTTAAAAAAAAAAAAACGCCTGGAACCTGACTCTACTCGAGTGCTTTGTCGATGAGCTTTATTTCCCGTTGCGATAGCAGTTGTGCACTGTACGATTGGTAAAAAGGATCGGATTTTATGTTACTATCTTCTACCGGTAGTGATAACAGGATCGAGCCAAGGGCAGCCAAGCCAAGATCCCCGAATCGCCACACTTTAAGCGAACACTCAAGTAGTGAAAGGCAATTAGGCAGACCCACTAGGGCGAATCCGGGTTTTGCGAGAGGGTAGGGTAGGAGCTTTGTAAATTTATGTCCACTTGATTTGGCTCTGCTAGGTTGGGATTCGATGTGCACCTGAAGCATAAACCAACATCCGTGATCCAAGAAGTGCTGTGCTGTAAACAAACCATACCATGCAATAGCGGTAGAGCAGATGCCAATCAGCCCTCATGGGATACCCGTATGGCGAGTGGGTATGATAGCACGGCCACCATACTTGCCATGCATTATCCACCACTTTCTCGTGGGTTGTGGGGACGTTCAAGGGTCGCAAAACCGGTTTGTAGTATGATAAGGTGTCCATGAATAAGCATTGTTCACAAGGCCCTACTCGTCATCAGACTTCAGTCAGTTACAGTACCTTAGAATAGAGTGGGCGTTATTCTAATGGTGGGGGGGCAGAACTCCACAATGTGGATGAGCAGTACTCGTAGCGTTATCTTTCCTAGAAGTGTGCAACTCGGGCCAAGAATTGCAAACTGATCCTAGAATTAAAAAGAAAAGAAAAAACTCAAAACCCACTCCTTTCCTTCCTTTTTTTTTTTCTTCCTTTCATTGGAATTTTTGAAGGAAGGAATACCGGTATGTATCTGCTCTCGTGGACGGACGGGCCCACCGTTACCGTACCGTAGCACATTTGTTTTCGCCCACACACCCATAATCAATAACAAGCTCATTCAGCACGCAGCTCACATCTAGACACCCCCAATCTGACCCTTTTTTACCTTTTATTTTGTCTCGTTTTGCTCACGGTATTTCCTATATTATGTCATACCATAATCCACGATAACTACCCATCTCACAAGCCAGCCACACTCCAGCCAGCACAATGCCCACGGGGGGCCTCCAAACGAGAGAGAAAAAGAAAGAGGAAGAAGCTCTTTCGTCCATCCTTCCGCCTTCGTGGGCCGTGTTACGTTGGGTTGGGCTTGGTTGGGTGGGGAACGGGCGTGCTGCTTGATTGGTGAACAGACTCACTGCAGGGGGAAACGAGCCAACTCCGAGAGAGAGGGGCGATTCCAACTCAGGTTCACTTGAGCTGGGATACCGGCGTGGTGATGAACAAAGCGTCGGTACTTTTAGTCCACATAATAAACCTATGTATAGTACTCGTACCGTACGTACATATTGGCATGCAAATGCAGCATACATATAAAGTTGAATGAATACGGTACTCGAGCGCAGTGCAACGCAGTGCTAGTATCATACCATGCTCGAGTACCTGCACTGTGCTGCGATGCGCGGACCTTGAGATGCAATAATAGTTATCCTCCTCACTTCCTGCCTTAGGTTCGCAGGATGGGGAATTGGCACAGTGGGTAGGGGGGCTTGTGCCCGGCAAGCTGTGTGCTGCGATCGAGTATGATAATGGAGTGTTTTGGTATCTGCATGGCCAACCGATAGTGGTATTGGCATACCGGTACTTGAGCACGGTGCTAGAGCACCATATTTCGTGTAGGAATTTCCTCTTCTCCTCCCGTATGCGTAATTGCTTTTGATCGGAGGTTTGCAGGATTCCAGGAAGCTTTGCTTTTAGCCCGGAGATCAGCTGTCTGTGCTGTGTTGTGCTGTGCGCTGGGTGATTACTCAACTGGAGCGTGCAGTCAAATTTCCGCCGAAGCGAATTCTTGATTCTTCATTGTGATAGATCCCTCATTTCTTCTTTTCCCTCTTCCCATTCTCCCCCTTTTGCCTTCCCTCCTGGTCGAGTACCGGTACCACACTATGCTCGCACAAGTACCGTTATCACTCTGCAAACTTCCCACCAATACGCTACAGCGAGACAAAAAAGACTTCCGCCACGAAACAGCCCCCCACGTAAAAAAAAAAAAAAGCCAATACGGTACAAGTGAGAATCCCCTGCAAATGTCTCACCAAGTCAATCTTGCAGGAATAAATTACCGTAACAATGTGGGGAAATCTTGACGCAACGCAGCCCTCTCTGCCTCTTCTCCTTCTTCTTCCCTCTTCTTCCCCTCCGCCCGCCCACGAGGGCGAATGGTCTCCAGTTTGTGGTGTGCCTGTGGGTGGCCAGTCTTGGCCAGAAAAAATGTGAAAAGTGGAGAAAAAAATAATTTGAAAACGGAAGAACCCACATCCCCTACCTTCTCCCCACTTTGATTAGGACCTTCTCATAAGCTTATTGGATGGAGGAATTATCCTGGTCGTCGATTGTGAAGGAGAATCAACCGTTTTTTCTTCTTTTCTTCTTTTCGTTTTTTTCTCCCTCTCATTCGTCAGCTCATTCAGGTACGGTCCATCAAGGCTCGCACTGCTCTATTACCTGTATGATTATGGCAGGGCATTGCACATTGCTCGATTTATTTATTCACGGTGCGATTTCGAATACGCGTGGATAAGTTAGAAAGGGGTAGAGAAGGGAAGAAAGAAGGGCCTGATGGAAATTCAACAACACCGCAAATGCCAGCCGAAGTCTTACTTGCTCGCGCCATGACATGACAAACTGCTAAGCTATCGTGTTCGCACGGAAAACATGGCGTCCGGGTTCGCTTCAGCTCCGACGTCCACTCGCTGTACTCGGGTAAGGAGGGAAAATCGGGGGGAGAAAAAAAAAATCAACCTACGGGTTAAAAATCCTGCCTCAGTAAATGCTGTCTCCAAGATATTACTTGAAAAACTTTGAGCAATACAATTGGCTGAACTTCAGTTAAAATTGTAACAGTGGTTAGTATTTGGCTGGATGGTTCGCCATGACGGGGGCTCGCTATGCCGTGAAATGCATTACCGGTACTGAACGAGTATATCGTACTCGCACCTAGCCATTTACCTCCCTCCATAACAACAGATGGGATACTCGAGTATAATACCCGAGTGGGTTCTCGGAGGCCGAAACCAAAGCTATTTTTTTCCTCACCATGACGCCTTGGGAATCGACAGCACCCCCCCCGTACTCGAGTACTAGGTTCCCACAACCTACCCCATCGGAATTAGGGTAGCAGTGCCTGCCTGCTCGCACTGCTCGAGCACGATATCCAAACAGTTATTATGAGTATAAACAGATTCAATCCGATCCAGCTGCGACATCCAAACATTGGTAGGACTCGAATTGCTAAATTTATACCGATAGCAAGTCTACAATACAAGCACACTACCGGTACCCCTTTAGCAAGAAAATATGATACCAACTCGCTCGCCCCCAAATCCTCCATACAGATACCCTGACCCCCTTCGCCGAATACCCACGGTAGTGGCTCTGCCTTTCCTCTTGCGTTCGACCAGGACTAACCGCACATAGCACAAGTCCGAAGTGAGCACGGGCACAATAGTACGAGTAAGCGGGGGGCGGTGGTACGAATGCCCGATTGCGTGCTGTGATAACTGCTGAGCACAATTCAACCCCTTACTACTCAAGTAGTTGGAATTTTCCCACCCCCATCCTCTCTCTCTCTCTTTTTGTGCTCGAGTACGGTACCGTATATCAAACAAAAGAAGAGTCATAATATTATCTACTTGCTATTCCCAGCGTTGCCAAACCAAACCAAAGACCCCTAAACACGGATGGTGGTCTGCTTCTGTTCTAGCCCTACACATCCTCGAGTACCGGTATCATACTCGAGTACAGTACTCGAGTACCTGTATCCCTGTCCGCCACACCAGGTCAGTTACCGCATCTGGCTGTTTAACACACCCTCTGAGTACGGCACAGTACTCGAGTACAAGTACCTACTCGAGATACAAGGGAAAGAACGATTGGGGGGGGGGGTCCTTGTACCAATACTGTAGAGTACTAGTACAGTATCGGTATTCGTCCATCCGCCTGGGGGGTGGGGTGGTTGAAGAAAAGAAAAGAAAAAGTAAAAAAAAAAAGATCGGATGAACTACTTTCACTCGATTCCTTCCTCCCATCTTATAGGCCCGCCAAACCATAGGCGAGCAGAGCACAGCAAGTAGTTTGAGACCTTGTTTCTGTGGGCGCAATACCATATGAGTAGTACTCGAGTAGAGTAGCGAGCGGGATGTCCGGCGTGACAGTACTCGAGTGGAATACCGGTACTGTAGATACGGCACGGTATATTCCTATCCTCGTACGAGGTTCACGAAACATGTAGTATATACGGAAAGGGAACAAGAACAGGAAGAGGAAGAGGAAGAGGAAGAGGCAAGAATGAACCAAGAGCGGGGTTTGCCATAACCGGGGTGCATACATACATACTTGCATATTCATACATCATACATGCACATGGTACTCGAGTATTTGAGTTAAAAGTACTGAATTACTGCAACTCCGCCTGCCCGCCTGCTTGCCTGCCGACCGGAGACACACCTTCCCCGGGCGCGAATCCGGTAATAAGTGTGGGTTTGCAGCAGAAAGTTATGATATGAAATATCATCTCATAACATATCATAATATTATCTTATCCGTTCTCTTTTATCCTTATTTTTATCTCCGTGCTTGCTTGGAAATGGAAGGGTACAGTACAGTACCCAGAAGGGTTCTTGGACTTATCTCCTCTCTTTTTTTCTTCCCCCCCCCCCCGATATCCGATCGTACTCGGGGGAAGAGGGGGGGGGGGGGTGCTCATTATAATAAGAATCGGGAACTGAGAATTATTTGATCGGACAATGATACGGTATTGTATTGTCCAGGAAGTGAATGGTTCGATTCGACACACACACACACACACACCTCGGGAACCAGACCCATTCATTGCTCGAGGTCACGCACGATTAAACGAGTGGCTTCGAGGAATCAAGGGGGGGGGAAGGGATGGAGGGAGGGAGGGAGTTCTCGTAATCGTGATGAAAGTGTTGTAGAAAATTGAGACAGTTTTTTTCCCCTTTCTGATTTACATCTTCTGCGAGTTATTGTTCGGCGGATTCATACTTGGTAGCGTAACTGCTACGCCTGTTGCCGGTGTATGCACAAGGCCTTTTAGTTTCCAATTTTGTGGTGCGGTCTTCTCTGTTTGGTGGAGAATCGGGGCAATCACTTTGCCTCTCCAATTCATCATGACTGCCCCAGTATGAGACCAGGACAAGTCAGAAAATGTGGAGCTGCAATGAAAAGAGATGGTATTGGGGTTCTTGCACTGCAAGGATAGGAAATATGGTAAGATTCTGGTTACTCTAAAGGCAGGAATCTATATCTATGTCATGGTGCATTCAATGAATATAATTGTTACCTACTCCGAAGTATCTTGAGAATCTCAGAGAGATACCTACTGGCAGATACTATTAGGATAGGGGGGTGAGTGTTGGTGAATATTCTTCAAAGATAGTAAAGTTGAGGGAAAGATAGAGTGACCATTCAACTTGTAGTATATTCAGAAAAGCATTCCTGTGAGGGTGGAGAGACTAAATCCTTAAGGGATTGTAGGCTCTTTAAATACAAAAGATTGTAACTAGGAAAAAATATTATAATAATAATATCCTGTCCAAGGAAATAATACAACATTGTAATCATAGTAGTGAAAAGTAAAGCAAGTGAAGTCCTAAAGCAGAGGACTTAAAGTGACAGGATATAACTAACAAAACAAGTAATGTAATCCAAACAAGACAAAACTAGCAGTAGCTACAAATATACTAATCCAGTAGTAACTGTAATGCAAGGAAATGCCTAACTGAGTAGTTGTTAAAAAATTATACTTCTTTATATATCTTATAACAGACAACAATACTAGTTAGCTCTTCAGCTTGGAGGAGTACTTTTCTTCTACTCAATTATGATTGTATAGATCATCCTTAGTTCATGACCTCATTTATTGTTCTTAGGCCTTTGTCTATATTTCTTCCTTGAATACCAATAGTCGAGTCATATCATGAACTTGTAATCATAAGACTTGGTTGAATAACTTGTATCCTGTTTAAATGTATAGGTAAAAAAGTATAATAAGTAGTTGCTTGAAGAACTAACTACTTAGGTCTACCTACTTCTGTATATAGTTCTTTCCACAACCTACCTACAAATCAAAACCTTTATGAGTCACAACTGCTCCTCCTATACTCATGTAATATAAAATCATATGACCTCATCATTGGTCATATGCATAAGTCACAAGACCTCTAAATAGGTCATGTGTATGAGATTACATATCCAGCTGTCCAGCCACTTTGGCCTTCTGTACAGCCCCTATAACTTCTTAATATGTCAGGTGCATGAGAGTAAACCATAGCACATAGTTCTCTTGGTCTCATTGTTAGGTGGACACTAAACTCTAGTATAACTGAGATATGTAGGCCAAAATATTTGATTGGAGAATCTGTTGAGGAAGCCTCATCTTGATAAATAGGTAAGGTAAAGATTTATAGTGTAAACAATTTTATATTGATAAGATCTCTTCGGCGTTGCTTGATGATGTCTGTAAAGCTTGGAAGGTACTTCAATATTTATATCCCACATCTGAGTATTCGCAGACTACTTTCAACTACCATGCCTCCAACGTACCACTCTAGTTTTAATATGCAAATGTCCAGAATCTTATAAGTGCGAGTACCATTTGACCCTTAAACTTATCGCACTCTTTCACAGTTATGGAATAGTATTCCTCCACTGAGATAACTGCGCTATTCATTATGCTAAACAGTAGTCTACAACATAGTTATCCGTATAGACTATTATATAACTTTAGTCTTGTTGACTATCATTTCAATTGTCTCTTCAGTTATGAAGTGATCAGTTTCACGCTAGGCTACTGTTAGGCGGATGCCAAACTCTAGTATAACTGAAGGACATAGGCCAAATCTTTTGATCGGAGAATCTGTTGAGGAAGGCTCATCTCGATAAGATAACTAAGGTAAAGATTTAAAGCGTAAAACAATTTTTATATTAATAAGATCTCTTCTCCATTGCTTGATGATCCCTCATCAGCTTGGAACAAGTATCTTTTATTATATTCCATGTATCAAAGTATATAAATTATAATAATAACTTGGACCTTAGAGAGAATTGAACACCTGACCTTGTAAATCAATACAAAAGTCATACCAACTGAGCTACAGTCTATGGTGTTATTAAGTAGGCTTCATTGATGTAACATTTTAGTCATGGGACAAAACTCTCGAAATCTTGCTAATGACATGTGGGCCCTATAAGGGGGCTAGAGGGAGATGTTAGCTTCACTAAATTAAGGGTCTGTACGCAGTTACCCTATCATGGAGTCTGTGCGCTTTTTTGCCTTAGATTTTCATATGCTGAATATGAGCTCCCTCCTACAAGGCTTCGCCACGAATGTCTTTATAACTGTTATAATCTTTTTAAATACATTTCAAGACTCAGTGTAGTCAGGGTAAAGAACCTTCTGTGTTTACTCAGCTATGGTAGGAAAACCTTTTCCCCACTATCTTACTTCTTCCCTTCCTGGCATGTCTTGATTTTCATTATGAAAATTTTCAACAACTTTCTCCACATTTTCCATAATGGTAACTGGCTTCTATGTGTTCTCATCTTCTGAACACCGATGCCATTTGATGAAGTACCACAGTTCCTGCTTTTCTTGATAGCAGCCATGTACTGGTTTTCTGTAAGAACGTATCTCGCTTTTTACTATTTTTTCAACCTCCCATTGTAGATCATCATCAATGTTTTTCAGCTCTCTAGGTGGTTGCTGATGATTGTCATGAACTGATTCATGATAGGGTTCCAGTAATGCAACATGGAATATGGGATAAATATTCTAGTGATCGGATATGTTGAGGTTGAAGGCTAGTGATCCTCGCTTTTCCAAGATTTGGAAGGAACTGTAAAGCTTCGGGCTTTGCTTCTTTGATTTTCGTCAGGTGCAAATGTTTTTTGCATTTAACATTACTTTGTTCCTGATCTTGAAGCCCGGTTGTTGTCTCACTTTTCGGTCATAGTATTTCGACATTCCTTCCTGTGTCTTTTCGAGTGACCCTCTTGATTGTTCATGTATTGCCTTAATCCAGTTTGCATAGGGTGTTGCTCCTAGATTTTGAGCTTCTCGCTCATTCATCCACTCTGTCTGTGAATGGAATCCGTAGTTCGCATAGAATGATGACATCCCGTATGCGTTGGGAGCGGAATTGTTGTATGCATGTTCAACTAGTGGTAATAGCTAATACCAGTTATACTGATCATAGTTGACAAAACTTCGTAGATATCCTTCCAGTACTTGGTTGGTATGTTCTATTTCTCTATCAATTTGGGGGTGGTATACTATTGACATTCTTGACTTAATTTCCAGCGCTTTGCAAAAGGATTCTGCGAATTCTCCTGCAAACTTTGAGTTTATATCTGCGACGATTTCAGCTAGCAGGCCATGCATCCTTCAGATTTCCTTAAGGAATACATTTGCGACATCTGTGGCAGTAGCCAATGTCTATAGTCTGATGAAGTGTACCATCTTGGTGAATCGATCAACTTCTATCATTATCTGAGTGCAGCCTTGTGACTCTGGTAGTTGTGTGATAAGGTCCGCGGAGATGGATGCCCATACTGCATAGGATATTTGCAGGAGTTGCAATAATCATTACTTAGTGTGTCTAGGCGATCTGTTATGTTGGCATTCATCACAGGATCGTATATAGTCGTTGATCAATTCCACAAGTCCTTTCCCAGAGAAGTCCCACATAATGATTTCCTAGGTTTTCTCTTGTCTGAAATGTCCTGCAACTTTTACATAGTAATATACTTCTGTGATCTTCGTGTATAATGACTGACTATTTGGTACAAATAGTCTTTGCTTATAATATAGTAGATCGTCGGTTAAGGTCCAATCCTTTGAGAAATATTTTCCTTCATCTCATAACGTAATGTGTTCTTCCCACCTTTGCCTCCAAGCTATATCTATTAGACAAACACCAATCTCTAGTATAACCAAGGGACATAGGCTAAAATCTTCGTTCGGAGAATCCATCGAGGAAGGCTTGTCTCAATAAAAATAGTAAAGTAAAGAATTGCATAGTAAACAATTTTATATTGATAAGATCTCTTCTCTATTGCTTGATGATGACTGTAAAGCTCGGGAAGCACTTCAATATTTATATCCTGCATCTGAGTATTCACAGACTACTTCTAACTACTATGCTTCTGAAGTACCCCTCTGGCTTTAATACACAAATGTCCAGAATCTTATAAGTGCGAACACCATTTGACCCTAAAACTTATCACACCCTTTCATGGTTACGGAATAGTATTCCTCTATTGAAATGACCGCGCTATTTGTTATACCAAACAGTGGCCTTCAACTTAGTTGTCCGCATAGACTATTATATTACTTTAGTTTTGTTGACTATTATTCCAATAGTCTCTTCGGTCATGAAGTGATCAAGTTCATGCTAGGCCACCTAGTGTCAATTACAAGTCTGCGCCCAACATGTCAACATGTTAAGGATCTCAGACTTATCTCGGTCTTCCATGCTGAGCGTGCTTCACCTTAGTCTGCCGGCCTCCGTAGAGGGGTCTTATCACTAGGACCAACTAACCTACAGCTGATCTCAGAATGATATGGGTGGATCAGATATATCCTTAATAGCCTCTGCTACTGGGACATCCTCTTAGAGTATTTCGCTGAAGACTTCCCATTACTTGCAGCTCATAGTTTAGGGAGCCTAACTTTGAAGTCTACTATCTCAATGCGCCTCCAATGGATTTCTTCCGTTCCACATCCGAGATGTCTCCAAAGGTCCCCTCTCGTATATCCTGCAAACAGCATGCGGTCAGATGGACGGCGGAGACATATATTGTATTTTGAAGTGGCCTTTATTGATGTAATATTTTAGTTACAGGACGCAACTTTCAAAATCTCGCTAATGACTTGTGGGCCCCATATGTGAGCCGGAAGGGAATCTTGGCTCTCCGGAAAATCGAGGGTCTGTGTGCAGTTACCCTACCATGGGTCTGTACACATGTCTCAGATATCCATATGCCTAACATGATGTCACAAATGTGGCTTAGCAAAGAAAGGTTTTCACATGATTCATAGTTATGAGTCATAGGTATGTTACGTTTTGCACATGACCTCATTTAGAAGTCATGGGTTTCGCACATATGACCACTTCTGTCATTTGATTGGTTTATGATGATGTGTATGTTTCGCACGTGACCTCATTTAGAGGTCATGGGTTTTGCGCATGTCACCATTTTGGTCATGTGACTGGTTTATGATGTTTTAATATAACTCAAAGTTGTGAGTCATATGTGGTATGTGATTTGAGGAGTGAGTTATCAGGGTGTGAAGGGCAACTATAAGAGGAGGATATTAGGACCGAGTAGATAGGCTCTTCACACTTCGTTCTAAGTTATTTCCTTACTTATTACTTTATGCTTTTATGAATATAAAACCTTTACGCTCTTTACGAATACCTACACACGAGACACGGACTCTATTATAAGAGTCGAGTTGAAGAAAGAGTACGATAGGCGATAGGGATCAGAGACACAAGAGTCTCTACCACCTCATCATAGGCATAGGCCTAAGAACTATCATCAAGAGAAAACGAGAGAAGTATTGCCTACCCATTGCTGAGAACTGATACCGGTTAGGGAACGTAACATTACGAAGTGTCACTTATAGTGATGCTTAGACGATACCAAGACGGACTACACCTTCGAAGATCAGTCCCTGGAACTACCCAAAGTAGCGCGCAACTTACTACGAACGGTTTCACAACTTGGACGAACACCAAGCCCGATAATACCAGAAGAAGGATTGACATATGAGGAGTTTAGCTCCGAAGAAGTATTAAACAAAGGAATAGAGGCACTTGGACGTGTGGGTGGAGAGGTAGCAGGCGCCGCAATATGCCCCAAGCCGGCTCCAGTACCAGTACTTAGCAGAGAACAGATAGAACAAATCCTCAAACTGTTGGGCCAGCATCAACTCAAGGTCAAGCAACCAGAAACATATGAGGGAAACAGAGACCAACTTCGAAATTAGATGGCCGAATTAACAATCTACTTTCGAGCCACGAGCTGGCAAGATGGACCCGATGCGGAAAAAATCGTTTATGTTTCAAGTCTCCAGAGAGGAGACGTGAGCAAATGGCTCACACCATATATGGAGGGCAACAAATCAACAGAGTGGAGGAACTGGCAAGATTTCCAAGAAGCAATCAAAAGACAGTTTGGAGAAGTGGATCCGAGGGGTGTGGCAAGAATCCACATATTGAATATGGAGTAAGGATTCCTATCCATGATGGCATACTAGAACGAGTTCAGACTCCACTAAACGGAAGCACTATTTGACGATGCAACAGTGTCTCCATATCCATACGCAGGCATGTTGGAGAAGCTACAGAATGAATTTGAATACTACGACTCTACAACAAACACCGTTGAAAAACTGGTGGCTTGAGCAATCGAAAAGGAAACCCAGCTGGTGATTCTGAGGAACCTGAAAAGAGAAAGACGCAGCAAAATGAAGGAAGTTTCCACCCCACAGAACACAGACGGAACATTTAGGCCAGCTTCGCAGCCCTATAAAGGGAGTTTCAAACCCACCATCGACCGCGAGGTGGAAATGCACAAAGCTCAGATACAACGACGCCTCAACCTGTCCAACTAGGAGTACAAAAAGTGAAGAGATCAGAATCTCTGCTTAAGAGGGCACGTAAAAGGACATCGAATCCGGGAATGCCAAAACAGACTAGACAATGGACAAAAATCGATGACACCTGCCCAAGGCAATAACTGGATTAGACAACAGAAGTGAACCAACTAGAGAGAGATGACCACGGAGGAAGACCAACCGGAAAGAGAAGACGGTCTCCAGTAAGAGATGGTCTGGTACACAAGAAGGGGAGGAAAACTATTGGAAGAGAGAAGACGGATACGAACGGAATGAAAAAGATCACTATGGTGAACTACTACACGGCACTACTAGAAGAAGAAGGAGATTATATTATGATCAAGATGACACTATACAATACGAAAAAGAAAGGCACTACGATACATGTGATGCTCGACTCAGGAGCAACAGAAGATTTCATCGACGAGGAAATCTGCGACAAATACAACTACTCCCTGACACCCACACGAAAGAAGAGACAAGTTTACCTAGCGGACGGAAAACCTAGCACTATGGGACTAATAACCTATACAGTGCAAGTACCTATGGCCATAGGCAGCCATAGGGAAGAGGCAACCTTCCAGGTAGCAAACCTGAAGAACCATGAGCTTGTCCTAAGGATGCCATGGGTATGACAATACAACCCCACGATCGACTGGGATAACAACAAGATTACATTCACTAGCGAACGATGCATGACAGGATGTCTCAACAGTTCACCAGTGGTGTATACGACACTAGAGAGAGAAGCAGAAGAGGAGAACCTGAAGGCACGATTCGACCAACTCAGAGAAGAACCGGATCAGAGAATCAGATTCAAGAAGTTGCATTACCAGGCACTGGCACCAACAAAGGGTTCCAGACAAGTGGCAGGGCACGACCTATATGCTGACTAAGACAAGATGATCCAAGTAAAAGATCAAGAGATGATATCGACAGGAATAGTGATAGGATTGCCTCCCGGTACCTATGGATGGATAGCACCAAGCGGTGGACTAGTAGTCACAAAACGGCTCATTACCAAGGCAGGGGTTATCGATGCCGACTACATCGGAAAGGTCAAAGTGGTCTGAGCAAACCTGAGAGATACCGACCAAGAAATCCAACAAGGAGATTGGATACCGTAGTTGATCATCAAGAAGATCAACGAATAAGAAATACATGAAGTACGAGAACTGTATGAGACCAAAAGAGGAATGAAGGGCTAAGGTAGCACGGATGGCTCAAAGACCAAGAAAGAGCAATCGGGACAGATTCGAGAAATATCGGCCCACGCATTTGGCAGATATTACAAGAGAGGAGACCTTACGGAGATCCACAAATGGAATCCACGAGAAGAGAAGTTGAAATTAGCATGGATCAATATCAGCACCGAACTAGCGATAAGACGAAAGCAACAATGACAAGAGAAGGAGTGGTACGATATAATACCACACGAATATCACCGATTCAGGAACCTATTCCAAGAAAAGGAGGCCGATCGACTACCCCCAAGAAGACCAGGAGTGGATCATGAGATCCACATCGAAAAAGACAAAAAGACAAAATCAAAGAAGAATATTCCTTATCAACACCTTTACCCACTGGGGGAAAAGGAGTTAGAGGAATTATAAGGATATATTCAACAGAATATGAAGAGAGGATGGATACGACACTCATTCGCATCAGCAGGATTGCCTATCCAGTTTGTTAAAAAGAAGGTTGGAAAGATGAGACTGTGCATGGATTACTGAACCTGGAACTTGGTAACAAAGAAGGAGCGATATCCGTTACCACTGATCGGCGAGGCACTAGAACGACTAAGGATGGCAAAATACTTCAACAAACTGGATATCAACGATGCCCACCACAACATACGAATAAAGGAAGGAGATGAATGGAAGACAATCTTTTCAACAAGATACGAGATGTATGAGTATTAGGTCATGCCATTTGGCTTGACCAATGCACCGGCATCATTCCAACGATGGATAAACCAGGTACTCAGCAAATTCCTGGATATATGTTGCATTGTATACCTGGACGATGTCCTCATATATTCGGAAAATCTGAAACAGCACTGCAAGGATATCAGCAATATCATGAACGAGATTCAGAAGTCGGGGATGAAGATCAAACCATCCAAATGCGAATTCCACAAGATGGAAATGGAGTACCTAGGACTCATCATCAATGGAAATGGAATTCAAGTGGACCCAGTCAAAACAGCAGCCATATGAGACTGGGCAAAGCCAAACAACAAAACAGATATCCTATGTTTCATGGGATTCTGCAACTTTTATCGAAGGTTTATTGAAGGGTTTAGCCAAATGGCAAAACCTCTATATAATCTAACCAAGAAAGATGTCAAATGGGAATGGGGAGAAACAGAGTATAAAGCATAAGACAATATCCAGACAAAACTCACGATGGTACCAATACTGGTGCACTTCGACCGTGGGAGGGAAACAAGCATTGAGACCAACGCATCGAAATATGTCTGCTCCGGGATCTTATCTCAGAAATGCGAAGACGGAAAATGGCGCCCGGTGTGTTATCAATTAAAAACAATGACACTGGCTGAATGCAACTATGACGTCGCTGACAAAGAACTCTTGGCAATAGTCCAAGCACGCAAGGAATAGAGACAATACATAGAGAACAATAACCATAAGGTTAGAGTTCTAACCGATCACAAAAACCTGGTTCCCTTCATGACTACGAAGGAACTCAACGACAGACAAATCCAATGGATGGAAAGTCTGAGTAAATACAACTTTCAAATTGAATACAGACTAGGAAAGGAAGTAGGGGAACCAGATGCTCTTACGAGGATCGCAACCGACAAACCTCAAGACAAGGAGGACCAAAGAATCAAGCAGAAAAATCGAACTCTGCTTGCAAAAGAATACTTCGAAGCAATAGAGTCAGTAGAGATCTAGGATGAGGACGATGAAGAACTAAGAAAAACAAGAGAAGGAGAAAAGGAATTCCAAGAGATAAAGGAGAGCCTGGAAAGGGGAGACAAGGAAAGAAAAGGGGTGGCCTTGGGCCTATGCGAATAGAGGTACCACTACCATTAGTACGGCAGAAAAATATGGATACCAGAAGATGAAAAGATAAGAGCGAACCTTGTCAAGAAACACCACGATGACAATACGGCAGGACATGGAGGAATGGCTAAGACAACAGAACTGATCATGCAGAAATACTACTGGCCGGGACTAAAGGAAGCGGTCAAATGATATGTTAAAAACTACGACATATGCCAGAGAACGAAGGTGGTACGACATGCACCATATGGGCTGTTAAAACCTAATGAAACACTGGAAAAACCATGGACATCCATATCTATGGATTTCATAATGGATTTACCTAAGGCTAATAGATATGACTCAATATTGGTCGTGGTGGATCGCTTGACCAAAATGAGCCATTTTATACCGGTACAAATGGATATGATGGCACGGCAGTTCGCAACAACATTTATCAAAGAAGTCTTTCGAATACAAGGACTGCTAAAAGATATCATCACTGATTGAGGATCCATATTCACATCAAGAATATGGAAGGAGATAAGAGAATAACTCGGAATCAAAAGATAACTTTCTACGGCCTTCCACCTACAGACAGATAGACAGACCGAACGAATGAATGGCCTATTGGAACAATATCTATGAGCCTATACCAACTCTCAGCAGGACAACTGGGATGAGTTACTGCTGATAGCAGAATTTGCATACAATGACGGAAAGCAAGAAACGATTAAGCCGACACCCTTTTACACAAATTACAGCCTGGACCTAGAATATCAAGCTATAGGTCATATGACCAAAGGGCTGATAACAAAGAAAGAAGATATGAGTTAATTACATGACACCTACGAGCGGAGATGACGACAGCACAACTATGATATAAAGAAACCTACAATTTACACAGAAAGCCTGATCTGCACCTACAATAAGGGGATAAGTTGTGGCTACTACCAAAGAATATATGGATAATAAGGCCATCCAAGAAATTGGATTACAAGAAAATGGAGCCATTCAAGGTACTGGAAAAGATGGGGAAAAGAGTATATAAACTCGACCTTCTCCCATTCATGAAGATATACAACACATTCCACATCTCACTTGTGGAACTCGATTAAGACAACAAGCTTCCGTCACAAACGATTACGCCTCCTCTGCCTATCAAATTAGATGGAGAACCTGAATACGAACTTGACGAAATAACTGACTCCCGCTTATACTCTGGTAGTCTTCAATACCGTGTTAGGGGACCGGTTATTTGGCCAAACGCGATCAAGAGTGGTACCCAGCCACCAACTTCACCAACGCACAAGATGCACTTATCCTCTTCCACCCACGCTACCTGCAGAAGCCGTCAACCTAGTATCCAGGACGCTCCAGATGACTTCGAGCTTGTGGGTAGCCCCATGAGCGTTCCACCCCACCCAGCCAAGTGGGCTGCAGCTGAAGAAGAAGTCAGAATCAAGAAGGAGGAAGAGGAGAAGACCAGCAAGGCTGAATAGGCCAAAGTGGTCAATGACAATGAAAGGAACCATGCAGTCTATCACTGGACAGCATGTATGGACAATGGATGCCCAGTACACCTAGACGGAAAACAACAAACCAACTTCTTTCTCGAGCAAGAAGTTGGCGACAAGGCAGTCGCCACCGACCACACCAATCTAAGCCAAGTGGGCAACATAACCACAACCTTTGCCCACCAGCCCCTCATACCACAAGATCTCCTGGCAGAACTGCATGCGCAGATACTACTCCTACAAGTGAAGGCAACAATGGGAAGCCAAGCAGGCGACCCAAGAGGTTCCGAGGACCGAACGTAAGATCGGGGGGGATACAAAACCTTTTGTATCCAAGGAAGAACTGCGTCTAACGGCCGAATGATTGTGGCCAACAATCGATTGGCTAGAGGTGGAAACGAAAAGACAACACGAAATGATTACCCGCTTGGAGACGGAAAACAAATCACTCCGGTAAACGATGCGTGGAGTAGCGAGGGGAATAGCAATAGTTCGGGCCTCGTACAATGAGAGGATAGAAAAGGTGGACGAAGCCATGCGGAAAGAACTGCTCAAATGGTGAGCCATCATCGACGAGGTGCATGGGTACTGCTGGGAAGAATCTGACACCTCCAAACGCTTTAGGAGGTTCACAAACCACGTCCACGAGGAGAGATTTTAAGCTCGAAGGGACTTGAGCTTAGAGAGGGAGGAGCTAGTATCACGAATGTGGCTTAGTGAGGAAGAGGTTTTCACATGTCTCATAGTTATGAGTCATAGGTATGTTATGATTTGCACATGATCTCATTTAGAGGTCATGGGTTTTGCACATATGACCACTTCAGTCATATGATTGGTTTATGATAATATGTATGTTTTGCACATGACCTCATTTAGAGGTCATGGGTTTTGCACATGTGACCATTTTGGTCATGTAACTAGTTTATGATGTTTTGATATGACTCATAGTGGTGAGTCATATGTGGTGCGTGATTTGAGAAGTGAGTTATAAGTGCGTGAAGGGCAACTATAAGAGGAGGTTTTTAGGACCGAGTAGAGAGGCTCTTCACACTTCGTTTTAAGTTTATTCCTTACTTATTACTTTATGCTTTACGAATATAAAACCTTTACGCTATTTATGAATACCTACACATGAGACGTGGACTCTATTATAAGAGTCGAGTTGAAGAAAGAGTACGATAGGCGATAAGGATCAGTGACACGAGAGTCTCTCCCACCTTATCGTAGGAATAGGCCTAAGAACTATCATCAAGAGAGAACGAGAGAAGTATTGTCCACCCATTGCTGAGAACTGATACCAGTTAGGAAAAGTAACATATGAGCTCTCTCCTACTAGGCTTCACCTCCAATGCCTTTGTAACCCTTTTTTCTAGATACATTTTAAGATTCAGTGTGGTCAGGGTAAAAAACCTTCCACATTTACTTGGCAACCATAGGAAAAGCTTTTCCTCACTATCTTACTTCTGCCCTTCTTGGCATGCCCAGATTTTTATTATGAAAATTCTCCACAACTTCCTCCACATTTTCTATAACCATAGCATGCTCCCATGTATTCTCATTTACGGAACTTCCTTGCCATTTGATAAAGTACCACAGTTTCTACTTTTCTTGATAGTGGCCGCGTATCTGTTTTCTGTAAGAGCGAATCTCTCTCCTTACTATTTTTTCAATCCTCTATTCTAGATTGTCGTCAATGTCTTCTGGTTCTCTAGAGGGTTGCTGGTCCTTATCATACACTGATTCGCGATAGGGGTCGAATAGTGCAACACGGAATATGGGGTGAATGTTCCATCGATCAGATATGTTGAGCTTGAAGGCTCACGATCCATACTTCTCCATGATTTGAAAAGGATCTTATAGCTTCGGGCTTGGCTTCTTTGATTTCCGTAAGCTGCGAATGTTTTTTGCATTCAACATTTCATTGTCCCTGATCTTGCAGTCCAGCTGTTGTTGAGCTTTCAGGTCCTAATATTTTGACATTCTTTCCCTTGTCTTTTCTGATGACCCTCGCGCTTGTTCATGTATCGTCTTAATTCAGTTTGCGTATAGTGGTGCTCCTGGATTTTGAGCTTCTCACTACTTCATCTACTCAGTCTGTGGATGGAAAGGATAGTTCTCGTAGAATGGGGACATCACATGTACATTAGTAGCGGAGTTGTTATAGGCATGTTCAGCTAGTGGGAACAGCTGATACCAGTCATCCTAATCATAGTTAACAAAACTTCATAGGTATCTTTCCAGCATTTGGTTGGTGAGTTCGGTTTGTCCATCAGATTGGGGGTGGTATACCATTGACATTTTTCGCTTAATCTCCTGCGCTTTGCAGAGGGATTCCCGGAATTCTCCTGCAAACTTTAAGTCCATATCTGAGATGTTTTCAGTTGGCAGGCCGTGTAGCCTCCAGACTTACTTCAGAAAAGCGTTTGTGACATCTTTGGCTGTAGCTGATATCAGTAGTCCAATGAAATGTGCCATTTTCGTAAATTGGTCCACTACTACCATTATCTGGGTGCATCCTTGCGACTCTGGTACTTGAGTAATAAAGTCCACGAAGATAGACGCCTATGCTGCTAAGAGTATTTGCAAGAGTTGCAATAACCCATGCTTAGCGTGTCTACGAAATTTGGTATATTGGTATTCATCATAGGATCGTACATAATCGTTAACCCATTCCGCAAGTCCTTTCCGGTAGAAGTCCCACATAATGATTTTCAAAGTTTTTTCTTGTCTGTAATGTCCTGCAACTTTTACATTATAATATCCTTCTGCGATCTTGGTGTATAGTGCCTGACTCTTTAGTACAAACAGTCTTTGCTTATAATATACATCAGCAAAAATAAATGCTCACGTCCTGTGTATTTGGTACGTCAGACGCATAGAATGCCGGAATGTGACTCGTGATCCAAGATGCCAGCAGGTGTGGTAACTGGTATCAAGACGCAGCCACCCAAGTTCTGGATGCACAGGACGCAACCAGACATAGCAACCAAACATACAGGATGCAACCAGAAGTAGCAACCAAACACACAGGACGTAATCAGATATTACAAGCAAATGTGCAGGACGTCTCCTGATATCGCACTGGCGTCTGGAGACATCTACCAAACTATCTGATTTATTGGACTCAGACACAAGAGTGGAACTCACACTACTACTGACCTGGGTTACAAAAACTGTATATACTAAAATTATTTTTATTATTAAAGCTAATATACAGAAGTAGTGAGTACAACTACAGTAGGAAAGACCACTTCCATAATAGCCTATAACTCCATGGATATTGGCGTGGAGTAGACGTTCCTTGCACCATTGGAAAGCAGGCATCGAGTAGGTCTAGGTGCCAAAGCATTGAATACTGAGTCCAAAGGGCTCTGAAGGAATCTGGCGTCAAAGTCAGTACTCAGTAAAAACCTCGCTAGGGAATACCACTTCTATAACAGCGTGTAACTCCATAGATATTGGCATCAAGTAGACGTTCCTTGCACCGTTAGAAGGCTGGCGTCAAGGGGGTCTAGGTGCCAAAGCGTTGAATGCTATGTCCAAAGGGACTCTGAAGGAATCTGGTGTCAAAGTCAGGACTTAACTATAGCCTCGTCAGGAAATACCACTTCCCTAACAAGCTGTAACTTCATGGATATTGGGGTTGAGTAGACGTTCCTTGCACTATTAGAAAGCTGGCATCGGGTAGGCCTGGGTGCCAAAGCGTTGAATGCTGCATCAAAAGGACTCTGAAGGAATCTGGCGTCAAAGTCAGCACTTAACTATAGCTTCACCAGCAAATACCACTTCTGTAACAGCCTGTAACTCCATGGATATTGGCATCGAGTAGACGTTCCCTGCACCATTGGAAGGCTGGCATCGAGTAGGTCTAGGTGCCAAAGCATTGAATACTGTGTCCAAAGGGCTCTGAAGGAGTCTGGCATCAAAGTCAGTACTTAGTCAAAACCTTGCCAGGGAATACCACCTTTATAACAGCCTGTAGCTCCATGGATATTGGCGTCGAGTAGACGTTCCTTGCACCGTTGGAGGGCTGGCATCGAGTAGGTCTAGACACCAAAGTGTTGAATGGTGTGTCCAAAGGACTCTGAAAGAATCTGGCGTCAAAGTCAGGACTTAACTATAGCCTCACCAGGAAATACCACTTCCATAACAGCCACTAACTCCATGGATATTGGCGTTGGGTAGACGTTCTTTACACCATTGGAGGGCTGGCGTCGAGTACATCTAGACACCAAAGTATCGTGTGCTGCACCCCAAGGACCCGGAAGAAATCTGGCGTCAAAGTCAGTACTTAGTCAAAACCTCACCAGGGAATACAACCTTTATAACAGCCTGTAACTCCATGGATATTGGCGTCGGGTAGACGCTCTTTACACCATTGGAAGGCTGGCGTCGTGTAGGTCTGGATACCAAAGTATCGCGTACTGTACCCAAAGGACTCTGAAGGAATCTGGCGTCGAACTTAGTACTTAATCTAAGACTCGCCAGGCTGTAACTCTATCGATATTGGTGCCAAGCAGACGTCCTTTGCACCGTTGGAACGCCGACATTGAGTAGGTCTAGGTGCCAAAGTATTGCATACTCCGGCCAAAGGGCTCTGAAGGAATCTGGTATCAAAGGTAGCCCTTACCTGTTAGTGAAGGTAAGGGAGGACTCGGATGTTGTATGGTTGCCTAACCTGTACCACTGGTAGGAAAATGATCTACACCTGGCCCGCCAGGGTCAGGCTCCGGCATAACTAGCAGAACTTTATCACTCAGTTTTCTAGTCAGAACTTGGAACATTTTCACGCAATAATTCTTCTAGAACCTAAAATAGATTTCCTGCCGTGTCTCCTACTTTTGCTGCTACATAAAGGTTAGCTCTGTTGCTGAGAGGCTGGTTCTAGTACTTACCAGGGCTAGCGTACTAGTAGTGTCTGATCCTTGTTTTTCTAGCCGTGCAAGTATCACCCCTGGGTAAGAGTAATCAGATACGGAAATGGGGCTTGCTGAGCGGGGCTCCTGACTTAGGATGTCTTGCTGATACTCTAGATATCCCCTGTTACCACTAGACACCACTGACATTCCATGTTACCACCAGATGTAGGTAGCATCCCCGGTACTCACAGGATGCACCTGAGGTACTGGGGACGCACATTGAATCTCCTGACATACAGGATGTACAGGACGCAATTGACGTCTACCAGTTGTCCAGACATGACACCTGCGCATCAGATGCAACTTTTTTATTTTGCTGATGTAGTAGATCGTCGATTAAGGTCCAATCCTTGTGGAAATCTTTTCCTTCCTCTCATAGCCTAATGAGTTCTTCCCTTCATTGCCTTCAAGCTACGTTTGTTCCGATAGCTACCTGTATCTCGCTTAAGCATTCAGGATTAAACTGCTTCATACCTTTTTGTAGGATAATAGCATTTGACATTAGAACTTCCTCTGGTACTTTTGAAATATCGTATCAATGTTCATTGTCTTTAGCTGATGCCTGCAGGTAGATGATGCTAGGTTCTTTTTCTTTCATGATCAATGATCTGGCCACTATATCAGGGCTTCCGATTCCGGTGGTTCCTCGTTCTGTGTCTTCCAAGTTATCTACTTCTAGCATGTCTGTAGTATTAATGTTTTCTACCACCAGTTAGGCTATGCGATCGCCCATTCTCATCTGGCAGTCAATATCTTTATGGTTGAAAAGTATGACTTTGAGTTTACCAGTGTAATCGGCATCAATCACTCCAGCTCTGGTGGAAGTTGAACTGCGAACTCTTAATCCACTTCTTGAAGCCACTCTTCTGCAAGTTCCTTTGGGTAGCCCTACAACTATACCCGTCCTTATTAATGCTTGTCTATATTTCGGGACCATGTTATCCTCACTAGTATACAGGTCATATCCTGCCACCATTCTTGAGCCCTTTCTTGGCAAGTATGCCATCTTGCTCAATCTTTTAACCCTAATCACTGGTTCCTTTCCACCTCTTCAAGGTTCCAAATCCAAATCCTTATCTCTATCCCAGTCTTTACCTTCATCGCCTACCCTCGTTACTAGTGATATCAAGAAACTTTTAAGTTTCAAAGTTTTCTATTCGCAATTCGTAGCTTCCTCTTCAGGATGGTACTCTACCCGTCTGTTTAATGTGTCAGGCTTTCTGCCCTTGGTGCCAGTCGATATACAATATGAGAATTGTATTTCACTGACTTCTGAGCCCATCGAATTTGACGGCTACTCCACACTTTTGCGGTGTGGAAATATTGTCAGTTCTGATGGTCGGTCATTACTGCAAACGGTTTTTCTGTCCCAATCAAGTAGCGTCTCCATTCTTCAAATGCTTGCAGGATTGCAAGAAGTTCTTTATCATGAATTTTGTAAGTGGGCTCTGCTAAGTTTAATTTTTGTGAAAGGAATGCTACTGGGTGTAGTGTTTTCTCAAGGTACAGAGAAAAGACACAACCAAGTACGAAATCGCTAGCGTCAGTTTCTACTACTGTCTCTCTTTCTAGAAAGAAGTGATGCAGTATGGGGGCTGATATAAATTGGTGTTTTAGTTCTTCGAAAGCCGTATCCTGCTCAACCTCACACTTGAAATTCTTTGGATTTTCTTACAATGTCTCAGTTATTGGCTTGCAAATATCTGAGAGGTTTTTAAGAAATTATCAGTAGAAGTTAGCGAATTCGATAAAGACTTGCACATCTCTAACCAACTTAGGTACTTTCCAAACCATTATGGATTTCACCTAGTGGGTGCTCGTAGACACCCCGTTGACTACCACAATATAGCCGAGGAATTCTACCTCTTCGAGAGGAAAAGTCAATTTCTTTAGCGATACCGCTAATTGAAAGCCTGATAAACTTTGTAAAACTCTTTTGACAGCTTTGATGTGTTCCTTTTCATTGTTTGAACATATTAGGATATCATCAAGATAACACACAACTCCCACATCTAAGTATTCTTTCAGTACTTGGTTCATCATATCTTGGAACGTCGCCGGAGTATTGACTAATCCAAATAGCATAACTTTATATTCTTAGTACTGATATCTCGTTTTAAAAGCAGTTTTCCATTCATCTCCTTCCTTAATCCTAATCAAGTAGTAGTCATCTTTAAGGTCCAACTTGGTGAAGATCTTGGCGCCAGCTACCCGGTCTCGGAGTTTGGACATTAGTGGAAGGGGATATTTGTTGAGGATAGTAATCTTGTTAAGATTCGGGTAATTCACAACCAGGCGTAGCCTTCCATCAGGTTTGAGTACGAATAATATAGGTGCCCCTGCAGGAGATTGGCTTCACATCATATTTCCCTTCTTAATCATTATTTTCAAGTATTCTCTTAATGGCTTAAGCTGTTTCTCAGATAGTGGATATATCAGTCTTTACAAGAGAGTAGATCCTGGAATCAACTTGATCTCATGATCGAAGGTTCATCTTAGGGCTAGTTTTTCTGCCCTTTGGGCTTTAAACAAAGGTTTGTAGTTCCAGTATCCTTTCCGTAGTGATTTGAGTTCCACCGTATTCTTGATGGTTCCAATTCTTCTGATATGACAGGCATTCACGTCCCAAGTGATTGATTCCTCATATTCAAATATATCTGCTATTCCTTCATCTTCTTCCACACAGTTTTCACAACCTTTTACAGAAAAAGTCCTATGTTCTGCATCTTCTCTGTGAGACATTAGGTGTTCGCGATTCCACCAACCAAATGGAATTATTATACCATAATGACCCACTTTAGCCACTTCAAATGACACTTCAGAAATGTGTCGGTTTTTTCCGATTTCTAATTTTAAAGGTAAGGTATAACACTTCTCTCCTGAGGCAGCTGAGGATCCATTAAAGCCTAAAATATCAACAGCGTTTTCGCGTTCGACTACAGGAACATGAAGGTCTTCAACTAGGTCCTTATTAATAAGGAACATATTGGATGCTGAGTCTAATAAGACTTTAACTTTATAGCTCTTATCATATATATAGAGGTAAGCGATCCCCTCCGGACAGTTGTAGAATTTTAGTTTTGGAGCGCTTAATTCTACAGGCTTAGTGTGGATTAGAATTTCTTGGTTCTTGCATTCAGGCATCATTGACATTGAGTGTAGGTAATAAGATATTTATTGCTACATCCTCGTAGTTTCGACCATTAAGAACTCCTCAGACAAACTAGTAACCCTTCAGCGCTAACAATCTGGGTTTATATACCCAGCGGCGTTTCACTGATACGTAATTGCATACGACCAGTTTTCAGGCTAGATGCCTTCTCCCAACACATCAAACCCAGGCTCATAGCAGATTTTCATGCAGTTATTAGCCATTTTACTCCCCATTCGTCGGGTTCCCGCTTTCACTGATCATTTCCCTTAGGTTTTCAGTTATTCGTCCAGCTACCTCAGAGGAGCCTTGTACACTAAAGCAGTACATCCCTACCCCACACTCTGGCCAGAAGGCAAGATAGTACATACATATGATACAGCTGAGACTCGTGTGGTAGGTAGAACAGCCTGTATCAGTTGTCCTCCTGTCATGTATTGTTATCAGGTAGATCTTGCATTGCTATGTCTTAACTTCTTCGATATAGTGACTTGCTTGTACATATGTAGCTGGCAGCCACAAGGTGACTCGAAGAACTTCGCACTGTTGACTCTTAAGCTATATGGGCATGTTGACTATCCTTTCTTTCGATCAAGACTCTCTATATATTGATTCCACATATTTGAGCTCGTAAGTCCCTTGTGGGGTCCCTTCACTTAGAGCCTGCTTGCTTTGATCCTGAAAGGAGAGACTTGCTTCGTACCGCTTTGATCATTTTTGAGTCTTGACTCCCACAGTTGCACATGGAATACCCGATCCCCATCGTAGTTGGTACCCAATTCACCCCAGCTAGAGGGGATTCCCATTTCGATTCCAGCTCTATATGAATGCTGACTACCTAAGTGCTGTCACTATTGGTGCCAGTGAACTAACTTAGGTTGGTTCTTCATCGTCCACCACTTCTCAGATCCGGTTCGTTTGGGCTAGTTGATTGATGGTAGTGACTCTGCGTGCTAATTTAGGCTTTACAATAGCAAATCTTGCACAATGAGTTCCCATTTTTATCAACCTTGAACTGATCATTGCCACTGATATATGGGCATCTCTCTAACATGTTTAATAGGTGTGGTTTTTCTTTCCGCAATGTGTATAATTATCCTCCTGCCTCCGAGTGCTTATCATACTTTGCGGGATATTAGTATGAGCCTGGCCGAAGTTTGTGTGGATTGTCTTTGGCACTCCTCCCATCTTCTTTTTTGGCCTTTCTGGTTCATCATCTCACTTACACTTTCGTGGTGGGGCTCCACCTCCCTTGACATGAGGTTTATTAGTCCTATGTCCTTTTACTTTTGAGTTCCATCAGTCTTCTCTATTGACTTGGGGGACTTATCTTAGTTTAGGTGGTTGGTCTCTTCATAGCCTTTTTCATGCGAGCAATGCTTCTTCAGAATGACAAACTCGCCTCATAGCGACTTCCCATTCTTGATTCGTATCATATTGTAATGCCGACAATCTGTAGACTATTTAGTCAGGAAGTTTGTTTTCAAACTTCTTCCTGCCAAGATTACCACATCACGCGTACTCGGATATTGAGGTTATTCATAAGCGTTAAAAATAGCACAATATCGCCTTTGTACTTATCTTGCTTCATATCGCGGAGTGCCTTTCTTTCCGCCTCTACTGAGGCGAAATGTTTGATCATGTCATGTTCAAACCGGGTCCACGTAGCCAATACTGGCTGTTGGGATTCTCTCTGAAGCCCGTCCATAACCTTCCTGTACCAGATGGTATATGGAAAGACAATGTCTCCTTTCGTACGATTGTGCACGTAGATGACCTGTTTCTGGGAATTGTCTCAGATCTGCGGATTTCCTTCAAAATCATCATTACATTATATAGTCCAGACATATATGTCTTGTGTGGATTTGGCCTCAAAGAATAGGGGCAGTTCTGGTGGTCACTTAATGTTTACCGCCATCATATTGGCAAGTATTTCTGCTATACTAAACTGATCTGGTATTTGTCCTCACCTATCATGGCTAGGACTTCCTCTCCTCCTTCCTCTATCATCATCATCGTCATCGTCATCATCAGGATCTTCAGGATCACCTACTTGTACACCTGAGGGGGATGCATCAGTGGCTTTCTTGCCTTTCTCCTTTCCCCTATGTGTAGGTGGGGAGTAGTAGTCTTCATTATTTCCCTCTTCTGGGACTAAATGTAGTGGGGCCAGGACCAGTCTCGTCGATTCCTTTGTCGTATTTGCTAAATTATTTATGGCTTTTACCAAAGACCTGACCACTTCCGTAGGCTTTTTGGCCATTTTCTTTAGCTCTCTTTGCAACATGCGTAAGCTCATATGTTGTCCTTTCAAGCCATCATGTATATCTCTTCATGACATAGTGAAACCTTTGTTCCATTCTACTGTTTGGTTGCAGAAGAGATTGAACTCACCGTGGAGTTCTGACACTAATTTTCCTAGAGTTTGGTCTTGTGCAAAGGCTTCTTGCCTCCGCTGTCCTAGACTACCATATAACTGGGTAGTTACATTTTCATGGGCTTGCTGCCGCTGATCTTGTTCGGCCAGTTTGGCCTTCACATCATTGATGATCGCCGCTGGTATATCCTTCACCTCAGATTCCAGCGCAGTTAACCGTATCAATAGGATAGCTATCTCGTGGTCATGAAGGTCCTGCCCTGTTTCCAGTTTCTGTTGCACTTCTATCAACTGCAGTACATTCTCTTGAGTTTCACCTGTCAGCCTATTGAAGGCAATATTGGCGGAGTCGATCGAAGTATCCATATCTTACCGAATTTATTTGAGAGTTATCCCTAAGCGTTTGGCCAAATCTTTTAGGTTGGCCTCATGCTCCTTTGAAGATTTAGGGTCCCTGAGCTTGATATCCGGCGTGCACTAGATACACTGGAAGATTGTGGCCCCGAGGGAACATCTCTCCATTGAAAACCAGAGGTAAGGGACGGAGAGTGGCTGAAGTGGAGAGTGTTACTTGAGGAGGGAACATGTGCAAACTGGGCCAAGCTCCCATTATTGGAGATGTCTGGCCGAGTATCTATGGGTTCTCGTTTGGTAATCTGTTTTGGTCTTTACAGATGTCATGGAATTTCTGCCATCCCCTTACAAGGTTATTCTGATAACTTTAATCCTAACATAGTATTGTTGGGTTCCAGGTCTGGTAGCTCATACCAATATTCTCAATCTTTTCTAAAGGCTTTGAGGAATTTAATGAATCGTAGGTGGCATAAGAGGTATTCTTTTGGAGATGGTATGGAAGGGTTGAGGCAATCCGATTCTGGGTTCAGAACCTGAATTTTCCTTTTCTGAAGGTTCATGATATACTAGTAGTACATATAAGGATTTCACAGGCCCAGGCCAAGAGGATGGGTGACCCTTGGCTAACTGTGCCTAGTTTCTTGTCTTTAAAGTACTGGATACTGCAATCGACCAAGTCTTCTGACTCGGTAAAACTCCACTCAAAGTTTGAACTGTGCCATATGCGATATATGCAATTGAATTGATCCCTTGTTGGGATCCTGAAAGGTATTGTGAACCATAAGGGTTCTGAAGAAAACTCTTCTTTGATTTCGAATAGCTCAGTATCGAAGATTTCTACAAATGCAAGAATGAAAATAGGACAGTGAGGTGCTTCGAAAATGTAATCAAAGTGTGAGCTGAGGGTGGAGTTTGAAGTGAACTTGTTGTTTATATAATGAGCCTTGGTAACAAGCGAACTATCAATATACTGTCAGGCAGAGGACAATCTCTAGGATAACTGAGAAAAGTAGGCTAAAATCTTTGTTCGGAGAATCTGTGGAGGAAGGCTCATCTCGATAAAAATAGTGAAGTAAAGATTTGTATAGTAAACAATTTTATATTGATAAAATCTCTTCTCTATTGCTGGATGATGTTGGTAAAGCTCGGGAGGTACTAAAATATTTATATCCCACGTCTGAGTGTTTGCGGACTACTTCTAACAACTATACCTTCGAAGTACCCCTCTGGCTTTAATACGCAATTGTCCAGAACCTTATAAGTGCGAACATCATTTGACTATGAAACTTATCACACCCTTTCACGGTTATGGAATAGTATTCCTCTATTGAGATGACTGCGCTATTTGTTATACCAAACAGCAGCCTTGAACTTAGTTGTCCACATAGACTATTATATTACTTTAGTCTTGTTGACTATTATTCTAATAGTCTCTTTGGTCACGAAGTGATCAAGTTCATGCCAGGCCACCTAGTGCCAATCACAAGTCTGAGCCCAACGTGTCAATGCCTTAAGGGTCTTCGACTTATCTAGGTCTTCCTTTGTGAGAGTGCTTCTCCTTGGTCCGCCAGCCTCCGTAGAGGAGTCTTATCACTAGGACTAACCAATCTGCAGCTGATCTGGGAAGGGTATGGGTGGATTCGGTATGTCCTTAATAGTCTCTGCTACTTGGACATCCACTTGGAGTATTTCGAGGAAAACGTCCTGTTACCTCTCGCCCATAGTTTAGCGAGCCTAGACTTAAAGCCTACTATCTCAATGCACCTCCTATGGACCTCTTCCGTTCCACTTCCCTGATGTCGCCAAAGTTCCCCACCAATGTGGCCTGTGAATAGCATGTGGTCAGATGGACGGTGGTAAGGTATATGGTGTTATGAAGTGGGCTTCACTAATGTGATATTGTAGTTACAGGACATAACTCATGAAATCTCGCTAATGATATGCGGGCCCCATAAGGGAGCCAAAGTGGGGTGTTGGCTCCCCGGAAAATCGAGGATCTGTGCACTGTTACTCTTCCGCGGGTCTGTGCATATGTCTCAGATATCCACATGCCTAACAGTATCCATTACGATAGCTGCCTGTATCGCACTCAAGAATTCAGGATTAAACTGTTATGCACCTTTTCGTAAGATAATGGTGTTTGACATTAGAATATTTTCAGGTACTTCTGAAATGTTGTACCAATGTTCATTGTCTTTAGCCAGTGCCTGTAGGTAACTGATGCTAGGTTCCTGTTCTTTGAGAATCTAAGATCTTGTCGCTATATTAGAGCTTCTGTTAGGCATATGCCAAACTATAGTATAATTCTAAACGACATAGGCCAAATTGTTGATCGAAGAATCAGTGGAGGAAGGCTTATCTCGCTAAATAGATAAGGTAAACATTTAAAGAGTAAAACAATTTTATATTGATAATATCTCTTCTCTGTTGCTAGATGATGTCTGTAAAGCTCAAGAGGTGCTTAGATATTTATATCCTGTCTCTGAGTATTGGCGGACTACCTCTAACTACTATGTCTCCGGAGTACCACTCTGGCTTTAATACGCAAATGTCCAGAATCTTATAAGTGCTAGTACCATTTGACCCTAAAACTTATCATACTCTTTTTACCATTATGGAATAGTATTCTTCCATTGAGATGACTGCATTATTGGTTATACCAAACAGCGGCCTTCAACTTAGTTGTCTGCATAGACTATTATATTACTTTAGTCTTGTTGGCTATTATTCCTATAGTCTCTTCAGTCATGAAATGATCAGTTTCATGCCAGGCCACCTAGCGCCAATCGCAAGTCCGAGCCCAATGTGTTCATGGCTTAAGGGTCTGCGACTTATCTAGGTCTCCCTTTCTGAGCATGATTCCCCTTGGTCCACAGGCCTCCATGGCAGGGTCCTATTACTAGGACCAACTGTTAGGCGGACGCCAAACTCGGGTATATAACTGAAGAATATAGGCTAAATCTTCGATCAGAGAATCTGTTGAGAAAGGCTCATCTCGATAGAATAGTTAAGATAAAGATTTAAAATATAGAACAATATTATATTGATAAGATTCCTTCTCTGTTGCTTGATGATGTCTGTAAAGCTCAGGAGCCACTTCAATACTTATATCCCATATCTGAGTATTCGCGGACTACTTCTGACTACTATACCTCTGAGGTACCATTCTGGTTGTAATACGCAAACGTCTAAAATCTTATAAGTGTGAACACTGTTTGACTCTGAAACTTATCACACCCTTTTGGGGTCACAGAATAGTATTCTTCCATTGAGATGACTGAGTTATTTGTTTTACCAAACAGCAGCCTCTAACTTAAATGTCCGCATAGACTATTATATTACTTTAGTCATGTTGACTATCATTCCAGTAGTCTCTTCAGTCATGAAGTGATCAGGTTCATGTTGGGCCACCTAGTGCCAATCGCAGGTCTGAGCCCAACGTGTCAACATATTAAGAGCCTCCGACTTATCTAGGTCTTCCTTTCTGAGTGTCCTTCCCCTAGGTCTGCCGGCCTCCGTAGAGGGGTCCTATTACGAGGACCAACCAACCTACAGCGAATCTCAGAAGGATATGGGTGGATCCGGTATGTCCTTAATAGCTTCTGCTACTGGGATATCCTCTTGAAGTATTTTGGTGAAAATGTCCTGTCACCTTCGGCCAATAGTTTAGGAAGCCTGACCTTGAAGCCTACTATCTCAATGTGCCTTCTACGGACTTTCTCCGTTCCACTTCCCAGATGTCGCCAAAGGTCCCCTCTCATATATTCTGCGAACAGCATGTGGTCGGACAGATGGCGGCGACGTAGATGGTCTTATAAAGTGGGCTTCTTTGATGTATCATTTTCGTTATAGGATACAACTCTCGAAAACTCGCTAATCATGTGCCGGCTTCATAAGGGGGCTCGAGGGGGGTGTCGGCACTCTGGAAAATCGAGGGTCTGTCCACAGTTACCCTACTATGAGGTCTGTGCACTTCTTGTCTTAGATTTCCATATGCCTAACACTAACCAACATACAGCTGATCTCAGAAGTGTATGGGTAGATTTGCTAGTGTCACAGTTCTGTGGCAGATAGTGGAAGGAGATGTTTGCGGCAGGTAGTGGAAGGAGATGGTTGCGGCAGGTAGTGGAAGGAGATGGTTCTGCACCATGACGAGGATATTCGTCATGGGGTTTCATTTGTTATATGTTACTTTCACACACATGACCTATTAAGAGGTCATGAGGGCAGCGCACGAGGCCAAGGGGGCTGCGCAGTTGGTTTACTTTCACGCACATGACCTATTAAGAGGTCATGGGGGCAGCGCACGAGGCCAAGGGGGCTGCGCAGTTTGGTTTACTTTCACGCACATGATCTGTTTAGAGATCATGTGGGTTACGCACATGACCAATGATGCGGTCATATGATGTTTTTTATGAGTCACGGTTATGACTCATAGTTGTTTTGATTTATAAGCGGGTTGAGTGAAGGACTATAAAAGGAGGCCGGTAGAGCCTGGTAGTTAGTTCTTCACGCAACCACCTATTATACTTTCTTACCTATACTATTGAGAATAGATTCTATTCTACCACTTCGCAAGTTCTATCAAGATAAGATCTGATTATTAGCGTTCAAGCAAGGAACGTAGACACCGGTCTAAGAATAATAATCAGAGCCTCGATAGGAAACCAGAATCGGTTAAGGCTATATACGATATAAGAGAAGTATCACCTGTTACTTAACGACTAACTAAGGATTGTTGCCTGTCGCAGCGGTACTCTAAGATACAAGGGATAGGTAGGATATCTAACAGCTAGGTCTTTAATAGCCTCTGCTATGGGGACACCCTCTTGGAGTATTTCGCCCAAAATGTTCCATTACCTTCAGCTTATAGTTTAGGAAGTCTATCTTTGAAGCCTATTATCTCAATGCGTCCTCAGCAGACTTCCTCTATTCTACTTTTCAGATGTCACTAAAGGTCACTTCTCATATACCCTGCGAACTGTATGCAGTCAGACAGATGGCAGTGATGTATATGATGTTACGAAGTGGGCTTCAATGATGTGACATTTTAGTTACAGGACGCAACTCTAGAAATCTCGTTTATGATATGTGGGCCCCATAAAGTGGCTGGAAGAGTTTGTTGGGCCTTTAGTAAATCGAGGGTCTGTGTGCAGTTACCCTACCATGAGGTCTGTACACTTGTCTCAGATTTCCATATGCCTAACAGCTTTCAAATTCTTTGGTCCCACATTCTGTCTCTTCCAAGTTGTCTACCTCTATCACGTTTGAGGTATTGATTTTTTCTACCACCAGTTGAGCTATGCAATTGCCCATTCTTATCAGGCAGTTCATATCCTTATTGTTGAATAGTACAACCTTAAGTTCACTGGTATAATCGGCATATATTACTCCTGCTCCACTGGAGATTCTACTTCAAACTGCAAACCCAATTCTTAGAGTAATTCTTCTTTAAGTTCTTTCTTGTAGTCCTACGGCTATCCCAGTCCTTATTAATGCTTGTCCATATTTTGGGACAATGTCATCCTCTATGGTGTACAGATCATGTCCTGTCACCATTCTTGAACCTTTTGTTAGCAAGTATACTATTTTGCTCAATCTATTAACCCTAAATACGGGTTCCTTTTCACCTCTTCGAGGTTCTAAATCTAAATCCTTTTCACCCTCTTAGCCTTCTCCTTCTTTGCCTACCATTGCTACTAGTGATAACAGGAAATTAGCCAGTTTTAAAGTTTTGTATTTGCAACATGTCGCTTCCTCCACATGACGGTACTCCGGCCGTCAGCTTAATGCATCAGGCTTTCCGCCCTTTGTGCCTGGTCAGTATGCAATACAAAAATCGTATTCCACTAACTTCTGAGCCTATCGAATCTGATGGCCACTCCAGACTTTTGAGGTGAGGAAGTATTGCAGGTTTTGATTGTTGGTAAAGACTGTAATTGGTTTTTCCATTCCGATCAACAAGTGTCTCTATTCTTTGAATGCTGGAAGGATTCTAACAAGTTCCTTATCATGAATCTTGTAATTACGCTCTACTGAGTTCAACTTTTGTGAATGGAATACTACTAGATGTAGCTTTTTCTCAAAGTATGGAGAAATGACGCAACTAAGTGCGAAACCGCTAGCGTCAGTTTCTACAACTGTTTCTCTTTCTGGGAAAAGGTGGTGCAGTATGGGAGCTGTGGTGAACCAGTACTTTAGTTCTTCGAAAGCTGTATTCTCCTCCACTCCGCATTTAAAATTCTTTAGACTTCCCGAAACTGTCTCCATTATTGACTTGCAAATAGGTGAGAAGTTTTTTACAAATCGTCAGTCGAAGTTAGCAAATCCAATAAAGACTTGCACATCTCTAACCGGCTTAGGTGGTTTCCAAACTATTGCGGATTCCACCTTGCGAGTACTCATAGACATTCTGTTGACCACCACTATGTAACCTAGGAATTCCACTTCTTTGATATAGAAAGTTGACATTTTTGGCGATACTGCTAATTGAAAGTCTGATAGACTTTGTAAAACCCTTTTGACAGCTTCGATGTATTCTTTTTCATCCTTTGAATATATAAGAATGTCGTTAAGGTAACATACCACTCCCACATCCAAGTATTCTTTTAGTACTTGGTTCATCATATTTTGAAAAGTTGCCAGGGCATTGACCAATTCAAATGGCATAACTTTATATTCATAGTATCCATATCTCATCCGGAAAGCTGTTTTTCAGTCGTCTCCTTCCTTAATCCTAATCAAGTGGTAGCCATCTTTAAGGTCTAACTTGGTGAAGATCTTGGCGCCGGCTACACGGTCTCAGAGTTCAGATATTAGTGGAAGGGGATGTTTGTTGAAGATAGTAATTTTATTTAAGTTTCTGTAATCCACAACTACACATAGTCTGCTGTCCAGTTTGGGTACAAACAATATAAGTGCTCCTGTAGGGGATTAACATTGAGTAATCTTTCTCTGCTTGATTATTGTTTCAGAGTATTTTCTTAAAGCCTTAAGCTGTTTTTCCAATAGTGGATATATCACTCCCCACCGGGGTGTTGATTCCAGGACTAATTTATTTTCATGGTCAAAGGTTTGTCTAAGGACTACCTTTTCTACCATTTGAGCTACAAACAAATGTTTGTAATACCAGTATTCATTAGGTAACAATTCGAGTTCTACTGTATTCTTAATAGTTCCGATTATTCTGATGTGACAAGCATTTGAGTTCCTAGTGACCGATTCATCATATTCGTACATATTCACGATCCCTTCACCTGCTTCCTGACAGTTTTTGCAACTTTTTACGGTGAAAGTACAATTTTCTTCATCTTCTATGTAGGACACTGGCTGTTCACGATGCCACTAACTGCAACCGGTACAGGTTACTGGTTTACGATTTTCAGGTATCAGTTGATACTAATTGTATTTTGAATTTGTTTCAGGAAACAAGGTGTGCCTCTAGCCTGAGAATATAGGGTTTGATACTCTATATGTTTTAAGTTTGATTTCGAGTATCAGTTTGATACTTTATATATTTTATGTTTGGTTTTGAGTATCGGTTTGATACTTTATATGTTTATGTTTAGTTTCGAGTATCGGTTTGATACCCTATATGTTTCATGTTTGGTTTCGAGTATCAGTTTGATACTCAATATGTTTAAGTTTTGTTTCAAGGCTACCGTTTTGGAGTCTTATATGTTATGAGAATAAGGCTCTCGGTAGCCTAAGAAGTGTATTTAAGAACTGCTATTCTTCACTTTAGAAGAGGCAGACTTCGACAGCCAGAGTTTTTGCTAATGTACTGATCACGCCTACCTGCAAACACCGTAAGTGATTATGCCTTCATTCAACAGTTCTTTAAGAGCATGTACCTGAGACTATGACAAGAAGCAGAATTACAACATGCAGAAACAGATACTGTTATAGAAGTTATACAAAGTGCGGAGAGCATAGATGCTACTGTAAAAAGCGCTGGTCCTTGTGGGAAGGCAAGGTTCGAAAAACCAGCAAAAGAATTCATTTCCAAACAAGTAGGGTGGAAGGACAATCGGAAAACCAGTAACAAGCCCCACTCCAAACCGAAGGAATGAAAAGAAAAGGGTCTTCGCTACACCTGCAGAGGTAAAAGACATCTAGCAAGAGACTATCCTAGCAAAGATGACAAGGGCAAAGGCAAAGGCAAGGCTAAGGTGAAGAAAGAAGTCACCTCCAACAGAATGGAACAAGAACAACTAGCGGAAGAGGTGTTTATCAATGGTATGGAAATATAAGAAGAAATGGAAGACATTATTACAATGGCCGCGAGGCCAACCAATGTCAAACCCCATGACGCTCTCGAAGGAACGATACATATCAATGGCAAAGAAGCCAGAGTCCTGGTTGATACCGGATCAATAGGAGCAAACCTAATTAGCACTACCTTTGTGACTACGCACGGAATTCCATGTCAGGAATTGAAGATACCGATCAGAATACATCTAGCAATGAAAGGATCATGATCTGAAGGGCATAAAGAATGTTCAGTCAACATATCAGCAGCAAACTTGAGCGCACGAAAAACCAGAATGTTGGTTAGCAACCTAGCAAAATACGATGCACTAATAGGTATACCTTTCCTGGAACAACATCAAGCTCAAATCGAATGTAGCAAATTAGCTATTCTATTTCCAAAGCAGAGTGTCTGAATGATTTGGACACCTACTAGTCGTTTGATCCGACCAGCAGTGATCAGCACCGAAGATATCATGAGCCAATACCCAGAAGTATTTCCCGATGAAATACCGGAAGATTTACCGCCCCTGAGGAAAATCAATCATAAGATAGATCTGCAACCAGGAAAAGAGCAACGCTCATTACCCACTTACTCGATACCAGAATGATGGGCAACAGATATGAGAATAGGGCTAAGAGAAAAGGAGAAAGCCGGAATTATCAAGCGGCAAGTGGTCTCATCAGCAGCACCCGTGTTTGCTCAGGACAAGTAAAATAAGAAACGTATGAGACCATTGGTGGACCTTACAGCAAGGAATGAGATAACGATTAAGGATGTTGAAACCATTTCTAACCAAACAATGATCCTGAATGCTCTAGGAAGAGCAAGATACTGAAGCAAAATCGATCTTAGTGATGCCTACTTTCAAACGAGAGTGGAACCAGAGGATGTAAGCAAAAACGCTTTTAAGACACCATTTGGATGTTTCGTTAGCAAAGTAATACTACAAGGAGATATGAATGCTCCAGGAACATTCATGCGCATAATTTCCGATCAATTTGCCGACTATTTAGGTTGCTTCATGTGGGTGTATATTGATAATATACTCATATTTTCTGATATAGAGTCCGAGCATTTGAAACACATATCCCTAATTTGCGACAAACTAAAAGAAGCTCGATTCTATGTAAGCAGGAAGAAATCAGAGTTCTTCGCCACCAGTATAGAAGTATTGGGCCATGTTATCAATGACGAAGGGCTCTCACTAGCACCGGAAAAGATAGTGAAGATCGAAGAATGGACTACGCCACAAACTAAGAAACAGTTATAGGAATTTCTAGGAACGGTTAACTACATCAGTCAGTTTTTGCCACACATTGCAACTATTACATCACCCTTAACAGAAGTCACCGGAACAGCAGAATTTGTAAGCACAGCCACCCAAGACCAAGCCATGGAAAATGTTAAGCGAAGTGTTTCAAAATACGAGGTTACGAAACCATTACAATATGATTTGCTACTTCCAATATGGCTAATAACCAATGCATCCAACACAGGGGTAGGAGCATGGGTAGGACAAGGAGAAACTCCCAAGAATGCCAGACCAGCGTCACTTCATAGCAGAAAGTTCTCTACTGCCCAAATGAATTATGGCACAACCGACAAGGAAGCCCTAGCGATAGTCGATGCACTGATGGCATTTCATCACATACTTGCAGGAAGCAAGTTTACTATCGTCACAGATCATCTACCTCTGACGTACCTCAAGACGAGCAGAACACCCATCAAGAAACAACTGCGATGGAGAAAGTCCATTCGAAAATACGACACCGAAATAGTGTATAGACTAGGAAAATGGAACTATTTAGCAGACGTATTATCCTGTCTTTATGATGAGAATGATGATTACTCACATACTGCAAACGATCCCACAAAAGAAGAAGATTCGCCTACTACCTCACCTATTTCATTCGTTCTTTCCTGCGAAGAACCTACTATCAAACACAAAATGTCTCGATTTGAAGCCCTCACAGTTGACCACATTGGAGATCATTCAGAATGCGGAAGCAACTGCAGCCTGGAGCAGGCACAGCTGGATGCAAACAATTACAGAAATGCCGAACCCCAAAACGATTGGGGAGATCATCGAAGTTATACCAGTGGTAGGAGTGAGGAGGAACTTGAACATGCATCAATGCATTGGGCATTTTGTGACATACCCTTCTGTCCTGACCACGAGGAATTGAAACCTAAGACTAAGATGTACGCTGGCTCCCCCTGCAGCAGCCCGCTGGTTATCGAAACTCCCCCTAACACCAATGATCATTACAGTGATAAAGATACCCATTCATCACGCCCCCGCCTCGACATCTGTGCCATCAAGGAGCGCGTTAAAAACATATTAAGACGTGTCTCTCCCTCTACCAAACATCACGATTCTGAGTCTCTGGAGCATTCCCACAATGAACCCCTCTATGGAGGACCTCTCGCATACCTGAACAAGGTTCCGGTAGTGGAACTGCCCTCACTACCTGACAAGAAACGCGAGCTCTACAAAGTTTATGAAACACCTGATGAGGCGGAATAGGTAACGGTTTAAGAAAGAGTGGTGGATAAAAGAGATATCATCCCAGGAGTGGATGATATGAAAAACATTTGGAGGGAACAGATGATCAAAGGATATAGAAGCGACGCTATCTACCAACTAGCGAAGGATTCCAACCACACCTCATAAAACAGAACGACGCAAGATTACAACATACGTAATGGTCTACTTTACGCCACTACAAAAGGAGGAGAAGATTGCCTTTACATTCCGAAGGGTCATGGAGTGAATGGGGAAACATTAGGAGAACTGATGATAGGGGAGATACATAATAAAGGACACCATAGCGCTGATCGAAACCTCTGGTACGCAATGGAATACATCTACTGGCAGGAGATGAGGAAGGATTTCGAAGACTATGTCCAGCAATGTGACATATGTCAACTGAATCGAGAAAGGACAACATTACCTACTAGCAACACCCTTTCGCTTCCCTTTCCCTCCGAGATATTTTCGAGCTATGCAATCAACTTCATGGGGCCTTTCACTAAGCTGAAAGGATATGATTCAGTATTGGTGGTAGTAGATAGAGCGGTTGGCTTCAGCTGGCTGATACCAACATTTGTAAATGCTACTGGGATATTGACAATGGAATTGCTCCATCACCATATTTTCACCCCTCATGGAATACCTACGTCAATTGTTGGTGATGCTGACCCTTGATTCACCTCCCAGTTTTGGAAACAAACATTCAAGACGTTGGGAGTTGAACACATTATGGCTATGCCTGGTCATCACCAAATCAAAGACAAGTGGAAAGGAAGATTAGAGAACTGAAAACAGAATTAAGGAATGTTGTTAATGCATGCCAGAACAACTGGCTTACCTCCCTCCCTGAAGTGACAGCTTACTCCAATGCAGGTCACTCAGATACTATAGGAATATCCCCATATAAAGCCGTGTATGGACGAGAATACCAAATGCTCGATACCTACAAAGTCAACTCTACAACAGTGCCTGCATCCGATAACTACTACAATCAACACCAGGAAATCAGAAACACGGCATACCAAGCATTACGGTTGGCTAGAGCAATATCAAACAGAGTAGCAGCTAGGAGGTGGAATGCACACAAAGCTGTCGAGATTGGGAAAAGGATTATGGTTTTTGGAGACCAGTTTGCAACAGAATCTTGCAGATCTCGCAAATTCCAGCCACGCTGGCGAGGCCCTTTTACAGCAATCAAATTTGACGAAGACGCCCAGAACCATACGGTTAGCATGGACGCAAGAATGTACTAAAGAAGGAAGCGAGTATTCCACTCTTCGGTAGTTAAACCTTACCACCCTAATGACGATTTCCGATTCCCACGACGAACATTTGAGAAGCTGGCACCCATTCTCATCAACGAAGAACAGGAATGGGAAGTTCAATCAGTCATTGATTACAGGGAACGATATGGAAAGGGACAGTTCTTGGTTAGTTGGAAAGGATACCCAGCAAGCGAGAATAGTTGGGAACTGGTGGAAGGATTAGAACATGCGATGTATTTGGTTCAGGCATGGTGGACAGATAACATGCCAGGAGATGGGTTTCCTACAGTATTTTCTGGGTTTATTCCTATGTGTTATTCTCCTACTAAGGATGGCTTTGAAAGCTATTCTGATGTACCCCTAGTTGATAAAGGATTTTGGGATCCTTATTTGAATTGTGATTATAATAGCGAGGATTAAGGATTTTCTTGTTATATTTTGAAATAAGGGTTTTATTTTGTTTTCAAGATGTAACCGGTACAGGTTACTGGTTTAGGATTTTCAGGTATCAGTTGATACTAATTGTGTTTTGAATTTGTTTCAGGAAACAAGGTATGCCTCTAGCCTGAGAATATAGGGTTTGATACTCTATGTTTTATGTTTGGTTTCGAGTATCAGTTTGATACTTGATATGTTTTATGTTTGGTTTCGAGTATCGGTTTGATACTTTATTTGTTTTATGTTTAGTTTCGAGTATCGGTTTGATACTTTATATGTTTTATATTTGGTTTCGAGTATCGGTTTGATACTCTATATGTTTATGTTTTGTTTCAAGGCTACCATTTTGAAGTCTTATGTGTTATGAAAATAAGGCTCTCGGTAGCCTACGAAGTGTATTTAAGAACTGCTATTCTTCACGTTAGAAGGGGCAGACTTCAACAGACAGAGTTTTCAATATACTTGGTTGAACAGTTACTTTCTTCAGTTTGCTTCGAGAATCTTTAGTTTGAGATCTACCAAATATCTCTGAGATTTCAGTAGTCGCGATATGGTGTGAAGTCTTTTCAACAACCTCAGTTAAAGCCTCCGGACTTTCCTTCACTAGTTACCACTTTTGGTAAAGAACAAAGCTTGTTAACCCTACGTTTACCCCATCTCCCGAGAGGCGGTTACACCAACCAAAAGGAATTATCATTCCTTAGTAACCCGCTTTAGCCACTTCACACAACACTTCAGAAATGTGTCGGTTCTTTCCTATCCCCAATTTCATCAGTAGGGTATAACACTTCACTTCTGCGGTGGCTGATAATTCATTAAAGCCTAAGATATCAACTGCAGTGTTGCGTTCAACGGTACAAATCCGAAGGTCTTCAACTAGATTCTTATTGATAAGAAACACAACGTATCCTGAGTCTAACAAGACTTTAACTTTGTATCCCTTATCGTGTATATGCAGGTAAGCGATCCTTTCTGGACAGTTGTATCATTTTGGTTTTGGACTGTCTAATTCCGCTCATTTATCGTCAATTAGCTTTTCTTTGTTTTTACGTTTAGGCATCATTGGTATTGGCTGTAGGTAACAAGATGTTTCTTACTACCCCACGTAGCTTCGACCATTAAGGTCTCCTCAAGTAAACTAGTGACTTATTAGCTCTAACAATCTGGGTCCAAATACTAAGCGGCATTTCACCAATACGTAATTGTGTATGACCAGCATTCAGACTGGATGCCCTCTCATGATACACATTGACCTAGGCTCATAGCAGATTTTCAGGTAGTCATTAGCCATTTTACTCCTCTGGTGTGGGGTTTCCATTGTCACCGATCCTTTCCCTTAATGTTTCAGTTATTTGTTTAGCTACCTCAGAGGGGCCTTGCACACCAAAGCAGTACATCCCTGCCCTATACTCTGGTCAGAAGGCAAGACAGTACATACGTATAATACGACTCAGACATGTGTGGTAGGTAGAACAGCCCGCATCAGTTGTCTCCCTCTCGGTATTGTTATTTAGTAGATCTTGCATTGCTTTGTCCCACTTCTTCGGTATAGTAACTTGCTTGGACATGAGTAGCAAGCAGCCATCAGGTAACTTGAGGAACTACGTACTGTTGGCTCTCAGGTCATGTGGGCATGTTAACTATCCTCTCTTTCGGGCAAGACTCTCCATATCTTGATTCTTGTATTCGAGCTTACAAGTCCCTCATGGGGTCCATTCGCTTGGAGTCTACTTGCTTTGATCTTGAAAAGAGAGACTTGCTTCGCATCGATTTGATCTTTTTGAGTTTTGACTGCTGTAGTTGTATATAGACTACCCAATTTCCATCATGGTCGGTACCCAATATGCACTAGCCAAAGAGGGTTCCTATTTCAATTCCAATTCCATATGGACACTGACTACCCAAATGCCATCGCCATTGGTACCTGTAAACTGACCTAGATCAGTTCTTCATCATCTACCAGTTCTCAGATCCTATTTTTTCAGGCTAGTTGTTGGATAGTAGTGACTCTGTGTGCTAACTTAGGCTTCACAATTGTCCATCTTGCATGATGAGTTCCCATTTTTATTGGTCTTGAGCTAACCATTGCTGTCGATATATGGGCATCTCCCTAACATGTTTGATGAGTGTAGTTTTTCTTTCCACAATGTATGCAATTATTGTTCCACCTCTGAGTATCTATGACACTTTGCAGGATACCAGTATGAGCCAGGCCAAAGTTTGTATTGATTGTTTGCATCACACTTGTTATGTTTCCTGACTGGTTTCAGTTCTCAGCAACAGGTAGACGATACTTCTCTCATGGTTCTCTCTGAATGATAGCTTTTAGGCCAAGGCCGATGATAAGGTGGGAGAGACTCTCATGTCTCTGGTCCTTGTCACCTATTGTACTCTTTCTCTAACTCCATTCTTATAACAGAGTCTCCGTCTCGTAGGTATGTATTCGTAAAGAGCGTAAAGGTTTTATATTTGTAAAAGCAAAAAGTAATAAGTAAGGAAATAACTTAGAACGAAGCGTGAAGAGCCTATCTCTGTGGCCTTTTTTTCTTTTTTTTTCTTCTCTTTTTATTTTTATTTTTATCATCAGGTATTCATTGTTTACGGTACAAGAACTTGCTTGCAGCGCTAGCTATGGTATAAACAAAACCTTAATCTCAAAAATTCGCAAGTACAAAAGAGAAACTCGGACTAAAATATAAAATCCTCCTAGTAGTGTCCGATAGCTGACATAAAATCCCAAGGAACTAAAGCAAAATAAGTACGAAAATCATGACAAAAAAGGAAACCACTCATGTAAAAGAAGAAACAACAACTCTTTACAGGTCGATTAAAGCAAGTGGCAGGAGTCACGCTTCAGGGCCTGAAACCATAGATCAGGAGCTCCAAGCATTTGGGAGAGGGCTTGGGTGGGGGTTCCCAACATGCTGGCGGCATGCTAAGAGGAAAGCCTATGGCGGTTACATTGAGGCACCTCGCAAAGCAGTGGAGGGCGTTTACGTCGGTCCATAGTTAGCGGTCTCTGCCAATGTTCGTAAGCCCCCGGAGGTGGCGCTCATAAGGCTCTTTACGAGACTCGCAGTACAGGATAGCATGAGCATAGTCCTCCTCATCCTCCTCAAAGTGGGAGCAGAGGGGAGAGGGGTTGTCAGTGAACGAGGAGGGGTAGGCAGCGAGGTAACTCTTGCCCGAGCACGTCTGGTGGATCCTGCCTGCGATAAACCTTCCCAGGACCATGAACGGGTCGGGTATGAGTGTCGTGGCGTATTGGTAATAGGGTGGAGGGGGGAATTGGGAGGCCCAATCCTTGGCGAGTGCAACTCTCACTCTTGCCTTGATTGACTGGTAGGACAGGATCTCCTCTCTCAGGGGGAGCTGGTCAGGAGAAAGGAGGTCAGGTGAGGCCACTGGAATGGGGCGAGAGATGTCAATGAATGAAAGAGTGCAGTGTGCAATCATATCTAGCAGAAGGTGCTTTCTTATAAAAAGGTAGGGGGGTGGGGTTTTCCACAGGAGGGGGGCGTAGACGGACGCCAGGCCCCTGGTGAAGTGATGGTGGTCCTCCAGGGCATGGAAGGGACAGGACGTAGGAAAGGACAGGGGGAGCCTCGTAGTCGCTAGGTTGGTCTCGGGGGGGAGGCACACTAGTCGGACAGCAGCCAGTCGTTGTCGGTAGAGGACCAATAGTGAGAGGGGGGGACGAGCCAATTCTCATGCTAGGATGCCAACTGGGGTTGAAGAGAAGCAGTTTGTCACCCACCGCTAGACAGTTCTCGAAAAGATGGACATTCAGTCTAGAAGGGTGAGGCATGGTGAAAAGAGGTCTGCTCCATAGAAGAGGATCAGGGAGATCAGGGAGGATGCCAGATGATGGCCGAGGAAGGGGGGGAGACCCTTACTGGGCCTGTCGAGTCTCTAAATCGTTGCGAAGGCCCCCTGGGCCAGGCCGAGTCTTCTTATGAAATGTGGGGTGCTGTCTTTAGTGCAGGAGGTAGTCGCAGGCTCAAAACAATACCTGAGCCAGCGTATCAACTGGGAGGGACGAAAGAGGTAGCCATCTAGCAAGACAATGATCGCGGGAGAGGGGACCTTCTGCGCAGGAGTCACCCAGTACGTGAGTTCTGTCTTCAGGATTGAGAAAGTCACCCCCAGCCTACTCGCCTTCACCTGGAGAGTCCTGGTGATAACCTGCAATCTCTGGACATTCCTCCATTGCGAACCAGAGGTGACTGTGATCATGAAGTCATTCATGTAGGAGAGGATGAGGCCTCGAGGGACTGGGAAATGAAGTGGTGAGACGTAGATAAGGAACAGGAGCGGGGAGATCAGAGAGCCCTGGGGAGTGCTAACTGAGACCGAGGAGAGGTTTGGGGGGCCTCCTGAAAGACCAGGCAGCAGGAGCGTCCCTGAAGGAAGGACCTTATCCACGAGACGATGTATGGGTTAACTGACCTAGTGGCAAGCCTGTCGGAAAGTAAGGGGGCCGATTTATTGTCGAAACCGCCCTTGATGTCAAGGAAGAGGATCGAGACTTTGAGCTTGGGGCACATAAAAAGCAGGACCTTATGGGAGATGGTTGCCGCTGTGTCGCAGGTACTCAGACCCAGGAGGGATCCAGTTTGGTGAGGAGATAGGAGGCCCCAGAAGCGGGCTAGTGCAGAAAGACGGGTTGCCATGATCCTCTCAAGATTCTTAGAGACAGTTTCGAGGAGAATGATAATGCGGAATGAGGTTAGCGTGTCATAGGAGGGTTTTCTCAGCTTATCCAACACGATACCATTGCCTTTCTTCAGGGAAGGGGGATGGTATCCATACTGGACAAGGGGGCTGAGAAAAGACGTCAGGATATTGAAGTTCACAGAGTGCACTCTCTTCCAAACAGAGTACGGAATCTGGTCTGGGCCGGAGGCAGAAGTTGAGGAGGAATTCCGGAGAGCAACTGTTATCTCCTCCACCAACAGCGGTGGAACATCCTTGAACTCTCGCAGAATAGCTTGTGGGCATGAGGACTACTTTTCAGAGAAGAAATGTGAAAGAAGGGCTTTGTTTATATCCATAGGGTTGTCAGCCCCGGGTATCTGTGGGAACCTATCTGGGGGTCTACCAAAGGCGTAGCCCTTCGCGGTCCAGAGCGTGTGTGGGGTGGCTGTTTTTAGGAAATTATTCCAGTATTCAGTTTTGGCCTTTTTTATGGCCTTGAAGTATAGAGGCCGCGCCTCTCTGCACTGTTGCTTCAATGAGGGGAGGGGGTCCCAGCGTGTCGTCCGAACTGTTAAGTGGAAGGCCGATCTCTGTGCCGTGAAGTTGGGAGTCCACCATGGTTTGGACCGGCTAGAGGGTCTCTTATCTGGGGTGTGGAGTCTGAGCACAGCCCTAAGTCTTCCAAGGACCGTGTCGAACCAGGTGGAGAATGTGTGGGGTGTCGGAAGAGGGGGAGGGGGGTCACCCCTCATGGCTTTGACCTCTACCTCAAGAGAAAGCCAGTCAGTCTTCATCTATGTGGGGGTGGGAGGAGGCGGACAAGCCAGAGGCTTCGACAGGGTTATAAGGTTCAAGACATGGTCGGATCCTGTTGGGGGGAGGGGCATGTCTCACGACCTGAAGCTGGAGAACATTGAGGCATTGGCAAAGGCTAAGTCTATTACTGAGCGGGGTAATTCGGGATTGAAGAGAAAGTAGGTAAGGGTACCAGGGGTGTTCAAAAGGCAGAAGCCTTCTTCTGCAGCCTTCTCAAAGAAAAGAGTGGAGGCACCGAAGTCAGAGATCGAAAAGAGGCGACCAGGGTCCGCCAACTGGTGGTGGATGGTAAAGTCCCCAACGACCAGTGTCGGTGTGGTGGTGTGATGGAAGGAAACCTCTGGTGAGATGATCTGGCCGAAGGGAGAGCCGTCCCACATGCTGTAGAGGTTCACAACCCGAAACCTGGTAACAAAGGAGTCAAAGAAACTAACAGAAGAGTAAAAGACCACCGCCATCCAGTCCCTTACCTGCGCAAAGACCAGGAGGACTGAATGCTGCTGAGTGGAGGAAAGGTGATGGTAGTAGGCCACCCTCAGCTTGCCGCCATTAGGGCAGGGGGGCAAAAATCCTTTGAAGCAGGAGAACGACGGAGGTCTGTTTCTGTGCAGGGGGGGGTCTTGACTGGCAACGATGGTAGGAGGGAAATCTAATGGAGAAAAGGAATTAAAAAGGGAAAGAAACACATCCCAGCTTCCCAAGCAGTTGTGTTGTAGAATGGGTATTGGATTACGCTAGTCCACTACCAGCGCGGAACTCACAGGAGAGGTGTGACAAACCATTACACTCCTTCCAGCGTCTTAGGCTGGGGGAAAGGAGTGGGAGATTCTGGCCATGCAGGATTTGCCAGGGCACCTCCTTGGGGTTTTGGGGCTGGGACAGGGGGAAGTGTTGGAGGGGCATCACCACGCCTAGGGCGGGGGGTTTCAGGATCGAATGGGGGTAGGAGGGGTCGTGCACCAGTTGAAGGGCCCGTACCGGAGTCATTCGTCATGTCCATAGCTTCCTTATCTGGCGGAACAGAGGACTCCCCATGGGTAGGAGGGGGGGGAGGTCTCAATGGGCATTCTCTAGCGAAAGCCAGAAGCTGGCCTTTGCAGACCGCACATATCGGGAGGGAAGTTGGGCAGCAGTTAACCACTACTCTGAGGTTTCCACCCCTAGAGCAGGTGGGGTTTGGGCATCTGTGTGCCTGCTTTCTGTGGGAGAGGGTGCAGATTCGACAGACTGGGTGGTCAATCTTGCATCTAGCCGAATGGTGTCGATACTCCCAGCAGTTACGGCATTGAGTGAGGCTGTTAGCCAAGTATGCTTTCTCGATCTTGCATCACGAGGAGAAAAGGTAAGTGTTGTCTAACATGGTAGCCTCATTTTCTGGTGCAACTGTCACTACCATGGAGGTTGCCCTTTTGAGGATTCGGGAGTCACGATCAGGATTCAGGTAGCGGGTGGAGAAGACCTAGACGTTCTTGATGTTCAAGATGGTGTTGCTGAGGTACTGTAGGAGGTCGTCGTCATCTTCCGGGAGGTACGCGATTGGGAGGGAGTAAATTGCGAGTTGAACCTTATTAGGGGCAGGGTGGAAAGGGAGCCGCAGAACAGTCCCCGTCAGGAAGGACTGGTTCAGCTGGGCCGTGAGTGCATCGTAGTAGCAGGCGTATGTGGTGGAGGAGACAAATGGAGAGAGGAAAAGAATGGTGACCACTCCCCTATCGTTGACCCGAGCAGAGAAAGACAGTAGAAGGGTACAGCCTGCTTCCCAAAAGATGGAGGCCGCGATGTCTGGTAAGGAGGCAGCTAGATGATCAGACTGAGAGTGAGGGAAGGGGGAGGACCTAGGGATGAAGAAATATCTCTTGGCTGGAGGGAGGCTCCGTGGACCTTTTGAGGGGGCCGAAGGGGCCGCGCCAGATGCTACCTGGGCAGCCGAGGGGGCATTCTTTGCTTTGTTTGCTTTCTCTTTCTTCTTTGGTCCAGCGGAAGTAGCTTGAGCATAGGAGGAGGCTCCAGACTGAGCCGACGGACATGGGACAGGGTGGAACTCGGAGAGGAGGGGTACTTCCCTTGCCTGTTGGTCTGGGCCTCCCAGGAGCAAGGGAATTTCGCCGCATATGTGGCTTGGTCGCTGTACCATTTCTGGCCTTTTGTGCTATAGCAGGGGATGTCCGTGTCGCTACTACCCTCATAGAAGGGGGTCAGCTCATCGACAAGGGTTGTGGTGGGGGGGGAGGGGGCCCTCTCTTTACCCTTTCGGGAAGGAGCCGCCCGGGCCGTATTGGTGCCATGCAGTGCAGGCATGGGATATTGTAGTGGGGGTGGTTGGTGGCATGTTGGTTGGGGGAGAGGTGTGGTCAGCCGGGACACTGGGTCTCTAACCGACAGCTGGAGGGCAGAGAGCGACGCTGCTGTGGCGTCCCTCTCGGTAGGGAAACCAGGAGGGCATTGGAGCTTGTCCCGATGTGAGTAGAGTTCGTGGACTTGTCCGGAAAGGCGGGCCATTTCGACCACTAGCTGGTAAATTTGAGTGGAAATGGACCTTGAGGCCAGAAGGGAGATGCAGAGGAGGGGGAGGATGACAGCCTCCCCGAGGAAGAGGTCATCAAGCTCAGTAGAACTGATGGGGGGGAAAGGTTGGGTGGATATCCCCGTGTCTGTCGAGTACCTTTCCAGGAGCTCCAGGAAGAGGAGGGATATGAGGGCGTACTCCAGACACAGAGGAGTGTGCGGAGGGGAGAAGGGGAACTGAAGACATTCCTGTCATGACAGGAAGGTCACAGCCTGGTGGTCTTTAGGATAGCGAAAATGTAGGTGCACACTGGACGCTGATGGTGTTGAGAACGAGGTAGAAATGTAGGAGGGGAAAAATAGCGGAAGTGAAGCGTGGCCTATCTCCTCATCCTTTCTGCCTTCTTTTTCTTTTTTTTTTTTTTTTTTTTCATCAATTTCATTCTGTGTTTAAGCTGCACCGTCCGCATGCAGTGCAAGCTATGGCAGACACATAAACCTTCCCCTGTACGCCAGCCAGAAACAGTCAAAAGAAAAACCATCAAGGAACCCGAACAGGAAAGCACACTAGCAGACAGGACTGAAACACCAGGGACAAGACACCCTGCGCCTGAACCCCGCGCGGTCGAAAAGACTGCCTTGCCCCGCAACTTGTAGTGTACACAAATGGTAAAGACTGTAAAGGAAAGCCACCCAAGCCCATTAGAACAAAAGAAACCCCACTTCCCGACAGTGAGCTAATCCCATAGCAAGAACCGCCCTAAGTGGTCTTAACCAGACCGATCAGTACCACCTACAACATAAAACGTCTACAGCTATGGGATATACCCGACAAAGTAGAAGGGGAACTGAAGAGAGAAAGGCCCACCCCGCTGAAAGCAGAACCGGTGGCAGGGCACAGGGACAAGTGCCATCCTGACCGGGAAGCCGGGTGGAGACGCCAGACGGGCATCAAGGTAAGGCGGTGTAGCAGTAGGGTGCAAGCTGAGTGAGGGTGTAGCATTACGGTAGGAGCCAATCCAACCGTCGGGTCAGGAAGGAAACTGAATGCGACAGTGTCAACTATCGGTAATTGTGTACGCGTCTTTCTAGGCAGTCCCCAAAGGTGGAAGGCAAGTGATCTTACTGTATCTCTCATGTAGTCCCTTGTTCTATGAGAGATAGCATCACTTAGTGGATAGGATACCACGCCTTAAGCTAACCATGGGAGGAGTGAGATCGAGCCGAGGGCCTGTTGGAGAGTTTTGGCGTACCGCAAACCGTGTTCCCAGCCATCTGAAGCATGAGAAGCGACAGGTCAGCCCCTGTGGGGAGGGGCCTCGCTAAGCGACGAAAGGGGCGGGGATGGGCAGCGCGAAAGGAATACCGGAACCCAGAGGGAGGAAAGGGTCGACGCGTGAAAAAGCAGAAGAGGACAGTGGGAGGAGGTAGGTGGCCGTCACTCCTAGGCCGAAGCCATTATTAGAGGAGAAAGGTGGGGCGGATGGTTTGTGAGATTCCAAGTGTTGAGGGTTGATTTCAAGCGCTAGAAAAATAGAAGAGATGGAGGATGGCCTATCTCCTCAGTCTCTTTTCTTTTTTCTTTTTCTTTTTTTTCTTTCTTTTTTTTCTTTCTTTTTATCATCATGTATTCATTATTTATGGTACAAGAACTTACATGCAGTGCTAGCTATGGCATAAACAAAACCTCAATCTCAAACGTGTAACCACAAAGGAAAAAACTCGCACCAAAGTATAAAATCCTCCTGAAAGTGTCCGATAGCCGACACAAAATCGCAAGGAACTAAAACAAACAAATACACAATCACAATGAAAAAAATCCAGCCAACGACCCAGAAGGCAGTAAACGCGGGACGGATCAGATAGTGAGGTGGGCGCGGTAACTCAGGGCCTGAAGCCATGAATTGCAAGCCGCATATCGCGAGAGGCGGTCTCTGAGGGAGGATCCCACTCTGCCGGCGGCATGCCAGGGGGAAAGCCTGTGGCGATCACATTGAGGTACTTCGCCAAGGAGCGGTGGGTGTCTTTGATGGTCTATAGTGGGCTGTCTCTGCCGACGTCTGTGAGCCCACAGAGGTGGCACTAACGAGGCTCTTTGTGAGACTTGCAGTATAGGATAGCGTGAGCGAAGTCCTCCGCATCCTCCTCGCGGGAAGGGGAGAGGAGAGAGGGGTTGTCGGTGAACCAGGAGGGGTGGGCAGCGAGGTAGCTCTTGCCCGAGTGCATTTGGTGGATCCTGCCCGCGAGAAACCTACCCAGACCCATAAAGGGGTGGGGTTTGAGGGACACGGTGAAGGGGTAGTAAGAGGGGGGGGGGAATTGGGCGGCCCAATCCCTGGCGAGAGCGTTCCGTAGTCATATCTTGATCTACTGGTAGGACGGGATCCCCTCTCTCAAGAGAGGTTGTTCCAGAGGAAGAAGGTCAGGTGAGGCTACAGGGATAGGGCCCGAGGCGCCAATAAACTGAAGAGTGCGGTGAGCAATCGCGTCCAGCTGTAGGTATTTGTATATAGGAGGGTGAGGGGGGGGCTGTCTTCCCGAGGAGCAGGGCGTAAACAGACGTCAAGCCTCTAGTGAAGTGGCGGTGGTCTTCCAGTGCCCGAAAGGGGGAGGAGGTTAGAAAGGACGGGTGGAGCCTGGCAGTTGCCAGGTTGGCCTTGGGGGGGCGGCATACTAGACAAACTGCGGCCAGTCTCTGGCGGTAGAGTACCAAAAGTGGGAGGGGGGGGAGAGCCGATTTGTAAGCCAAGATGCCTACCAGGATCAATGAAAAACAGTTCGTTACCCACCTCTGGACAGATTTCCAAAAAACAGACATCCTGTGTAGGAGGGTGAGACTCGCGGAGAAGAGGGCCGCTCTATACAGGAGAATCGGGGAGATGAGGGAGGACACCAGATGGTGCCAGAGGAGGGCGGGGAGGCCTTTACCAGGCCTGGACAGTCTTTTAATTGTCGGGAAGGCCCCTTGGGCCAGGACGAGTCTTCTTGTGAAGTGTGCGGTGGTTCCTTTAGTGCATGAAGTGGACGAGGGTTCAAACCAGTACCCAAGCCATCGTATCAGTTTGGAGGGGTAGAAGAGGTGTCCATCCACCAGGACCGGAATGGCGGGGGGGTGGACCTTCTGTGCGGGAGTTGTCTAGTGCATAGGCTCTGTCTCTGGGATCGAGAAAGACACGCCGAGCCTGCTAGCCTTTGCCTGGAGCGCAGAGGAGATCCCGTGCAGCCGTTAGACGTTCCCGCAGTACAAGCTGAAGGTGACCGTGATTGCGAAATCGTCCCCATAGGAGAGGATGAGGCCCGGAGCGAGCGAGAAGTGGAGGGACGAAATGTAAATGACGAAAAGGAGGGGGGAGATTGGGGAGCCCTGGTGTGCGCCAACAGAGACCGGGGAGAAGACCTGAGGGGCCCCCTGGAAGACCAGGTGGCAGGAGCAGCCATGGAGGAAGGACCTTATCCACGAGACCATGTAAGAGTTGACCGCCTTAGTGGCGAGTCTGTCACAGAGTAAGGGGGCTGAGACATTGTCGAAACCACTCTTGATATCGTGGAACAGCGTCGAGACTTTGAGCCTAGGAAGCATAAAGATCTGAACTTCGTGAGCGAGAGTCACTGCCATATCAAAGGTGCTCAGGTCGGGGAGGGAGCCAGTCTGGTGGGGGGACAGGAGGTCCAAAAAGCGGCCGAGGGCAGAGAGGCGGGTTGCCATGACCCTCGCGAGGATTTTAGAGACCATCTCCAGTAGGACGATGATGCAGAATGAGGCTGGCGTGTTGTAGGAGGGCTTTCCTGGCTTATGGAGCACAATGCCATTGGCTATCTTCAGGGAGAGTGGGTAGTGCCAATACCGAATGAGGGGGCCGAGGATGGAAGTCAGGATGTCAGGGTTCAAAGAGTGGACCTTCTTCCAGACAGAGTAGGAGATCTCGTCTTGGCTGGGAGCCGAGGATGAAGAGGAGTTCCTGAGAGCCATTGCGATCTCCTCTGCCGACAATGGTGGGACATCTTTGTACTCCCTCAGGATGGCTGGAGGGCATGAGGACTGCTTTTCAGGAAAGAAATGGGAGAGCAGGGCTTTGTTAATGCCCATAGGGTTGTCAGCCTCGGGTATCTGTGAGAACCTGTCTGGGGGTCTGCTGAAGGCGTAGCGCTTCACGGTCCAGAGCATTTATGGGGTGGCCTACTTGAGGAAGTTGCTCCAGTATTCGGTTTTGGCCTTCTATATGGCTTTGAAGTATAGCAGGCATGCCTCTTTGCAATGCTGTTTAGAGGTAGGAAGGGGGTCGCATCATACCGACCTAACAGTTGAGTGAAAGGCAGCGCTCGGCACGGTGAGGTTGGGTGTCCACAAGGGCTTGGACTTGTGTGAGGGCCTCTTGTCCCGGCTATGGAGCTTGAGGATGGCCCTCAGTCTACCAAGGGCCGTATCGAACCAGGCAGAGAAGGAGTGGGATGTTGGGAGAGAGGGTGGAGGGTTGATCTTCATGGCTTTGATTTCTCCCGCGAGGGAGGGCCAATCTGTTTTCATCCACGCGGGGGCAGGAGTGGGCGGGCGGGCCAGAAGTTCGGACAGGATTATGAGGATTGTGTCACGAATGTGGCTTAGCAAGGAAAGGTTTTCACATGACTCATAGTTATGAGTCATAGGTATGTTATGTTTCGCACATGACCTCATTAGAGGTCATGGGATTTCGCACATATGACCACTTTGGTCATATGATATGGTTATGATGATATGTTATGTTTCGCACATGACCTCATTTAGAGGTCATGGGTTTTGCGCATGTGACCACTTCGGTCATATGATTAGTTTATGATGTTTTGGATATGACTCACAGTTGTGAGTCATATGTGGCGTGTGACTTGAAGGATGAGTCACAAGGGCGTGAAGGGCAACTATATAAGGAGGACATTAGGTCCGAGTAGATAGGCCATCCTCCGTCTCCTCTACACACCCGGCGATTGAAATCAACCCTC
>JACCEG010000539.1:37763-51011 GCA_014065205.1 Tuber brumale
AGGAGATAGACCACGCTCCGCTTCTGCTATTTCCCCCCCCTACATTTTCACGTAGCCTTCAACACCATCAGTGTCCGGTGTGCCCTCACGATCTCGCTATCCTAAGAACCTTCAGGTAGCGGCCTCCCTGTCACGACTGTCATGGCTTCTACAGTTCTCCTTCCCCCCTCTGAGCACTCCTCTGTGTCAGGAGTTCGCCCCCATGTCCCCCTCCTCCTGGAGCTCCTCAAGAGGTCCTCGACGGACGCAAGGATCTCCAACCAGCTTTTCCCGCCCATAAGCTCAACGGCGCTCGACGACCTCTCCCCGGGGGAGGCAGTCATCCATCCCCTCCTCTGCACCTCGCTTCTAGCATCAAGGCCGATCTCCACTCAAATCGATGAACTGGTCCTCGAGGTCGCCCGCCTTTCAGGGCAGGTTGAAGTACTCTACTCCCGCAGAGAGAAGCCCCAGCGCTCTCCTCCTCTCCGCAGCCAAAATGATGCAATGGCAGCGTTGCTCTCCGTCCTTCAACTGTCAGTGAGGGACCTTGCGTCCTGTCTGACCACCCCACTTCTCCTACCAGCACGCCACCAACAACCCCCACTCCAATGCCCAACGCCCGCAGTGCCTGGCACCCGGACGGCTCAGGCAGCTCCTTCCCACATGGGTAAAAAGATTGCTGTGTCCCCCCTCACCGCTACCCTTGCTGACGTATTGAACCCCCCCTACGAGGGTGGGGGTGACACAGACATCTCCTACTATAGCACAAAGGACCAGAAATGGTACGGCGACCCGGCCGCGTACGGGGCGAAATTCCCTCACTCCCGAGAGGCCCAGACATACAGGGAAGGAAAGTACCCCCCCCTTGCAGAGTTCCACCATGTCCCTCACACCACAGCTTAGTCTGGCGCCCCCTCCAATGCCTAGGCTGCTACAGCTACGGGAAGAAAGAAAGGAAAGCCGAGCAAAGCGAAGGATGTCCCCACGGCTGCCCAGGTTGCGTCTGGTCCGGCACCTCTGGCCCTCTCAAAAGGGTCCAGGAGCCTCCCAGCTGCTGAAAGACGTTTCTTCGCCCCAAGGTCTTCCCCCTTCTCACACTCCCAATCAGACCAAATAGCTGCCTCCTCCCCCGACATTGCAGCCTCAGTCCTGTGTGAGGTGGGCTACCCTCTACCCCTATCCTTCTCTGCTAGGGTTAACGACAGAGGGGTGGTGACGCTTCTTGCCCTCTCTCCGTTCGTTCCCTCTACCGCCCATGCCCCCTACTACGACGCTCTCTCCACCAAGCTAAACCAATCCTTTCCAACTGGGGACACTCCATAGCTCCCTTTCCGCCCTGCCTCCAACCAGGCCCAGCTGGCGATACACTCCCTTCCCATCGCCTACCTTCCCGAGGTAGACGACAACCTCCTACAGTCGCTGAGCAACACCATCCTGAACGTCAAGAACGTCCAAATCCTCTCCGCACGTTACCTGAACCCCGTCAGGGCCTCCAGGATCCGCAACAGAGCGACCTCCGTTGTTGTGACGGTCGCGCCTGAAAATGAGGCCTCCATGCTGGGCAACGCCTACCTTTTCTCCTCTCGATCCAAGATCGAGAGAGTATACTCAGCTAACAGCCTCACTCAGTTCCGCAACTGCTGGGAGTACGGCCACCACTCAGCTAGATGCAAGGTTGATCACCCAGTCTGCCCAATCTGTACCATCTCCCACCGAAAACAGGGACACAGGTGCCAGAACCCTACATGCCCCAAGGGCGGTAACCTCAGGGCTGTGGTTGATTGCTGTCCAACCTCCTCCTCGATGTGTGCGATCTGCAGAGGTCAACACCCGGCGTTCCCTAGAGAGTACCTATCGAGACCTTCCCCCCCTCCTGCCTGTGGGGAGTCCCCTGTTCCGCAGAATGAGGAAGCTATGGACATGACGAACGACTCCGTCGAGGGTCCTTCCACTGGTTCACGATCCCTCCTGCCCCCCTTTGGTCTTGAAACACCCCGCCCTAGGCGTGGTGATGCCCCCCCTACATATCCCCCCGTTCCTGCCCCAAAACCCCAAGGAGGTGTACTGCCAAATCCCACATGGCAGGAATCTCCCACTCTTCTCCCGCAGCCTGAGACCGCCAGAAGGCGTGTAATGGTTGGTCACACCTCGCCTACGAGTTCCGCGCTGGCAGCAGACTCCCATAAGCCGATATCCGTTCTTCAACACAACTGCTTGGGAAGCGGGGATATGTTTCTCTCCCTCTTTAATTCGTTTTCTTTGCTGGGTCACCCCCTTATCGTTGTTGCCCTCCAAGACCCCCCTTTGCACAGGAACAGACCAACGTCGTTCCAAGGATTCAAACCCTTTTTGCCCCCTTGCCCCACGGGTGGCAAGCCCAGAGTGGCCTACTATCTCCATCTCTCCATCACTCAACAGTTTTCGGTCCTCCCAGTCTTTACGGACACTAGGGACTGGATGGCTGTTGATTTTCATTCTTCTGTTGGCTTCTTTGATTCCTTCGTTACCAAGTTCTGGGTTGTGAACCTCTATAGCATGTGGGATGGTTCCCCCTTCCGCCGTACCATCGCCCCAGAGGTTGCCTTCCCCCACACCTCTATACCGACACTGGTTGTTGGAGCCTTTAACATACACCACCCCTCAGCTGACCCGGGCCGCCTTTTCTCGATCACAGACCTGGGCGCCTCAGCCCCTTAGTTTGAGAGAGCTGTGGAGGAAGGTTACTGCCTTCTAAACACCTGTGGCATACTCACTTACTTCTGCTTCGATCCCAGCCTACGCCCCTCAGTCATAGACCTTGCATTTGCCAATTCCTCTCTGTCTCCCAACTTTCGGTCATGGGAGACTCCATTGCCCCTGACAGGCTCCGACCATGTCCCCATCCTCATTGAGCTTTCACAGCTATTGGCCCGCCCTCCCCCCCCTGCCCCCGCATAGAAGAAGACCGACTGGCTCTCTCTTGAGGATGCCATTAAGGCCATGAGATTCGACCCCCCTCCCCCCCTCCCCACGCCCCATACTTTCGTGGCCTGGTTTGACACTGCCCTTGGTAGACTTAGGAGCGCCTTCAGGCTATACACCTCGGACAAGAGACGCTCCCCTCGTTCCAAGCCCTGGTGGACCCCGGACCTCACAGCTCAATGGCCTGCCTTCCACACAACGCTTCGGACAGCATGATGAGATCCACTCCCCTCGTCAAAACAGTGGTGTAGAGAAGCCCACTTGCTATACTTCAAGGCCATAAAAATGGCGAAAACCGATTATTGGAACAATTTCCTCAGGACTCCCACTCCCCAGACACTCTGGACTGCGAAGTGCTATCCTTTCGGAAGGCCCCCAGACAGGTTCCCACAGCTGCCCCGGGCTGAGAGCCCCGTGGACAAAAACACAGCCCTTCTCTCCCACTTCTTTGGGGAGAAACAGTCCTCGGGCCGTCCAGCGATTATGCGTGAATTCAAAGATGTTCCCACGCTGTTGGTGCAGGAAATTACAGTTGCTCTCTGAAGCTACTTCTCGTCCTCCGCTCCCAGCCCTGACCGGATCCCATACTCTGTCTGGAAGAAGGTCCATTCGTTGAACCCAAGCATCCTCCCCTCTATCCTCGGCCCCCTCGTCCGGTATGGCCACCATCCCCCCTCTCTGAAGAGAGCAAATGGGATAGTCTTCGACAAGCCAGCAAAACCCTCCTATGACACCCCGGCGTCGTTCCACATCATCGTCCTCCTCGTGACCATTTCCAAGATCCTGGAAAGGGCTATGGCCTCCTGCCTCTCTACCCTCGCCCGTTTCCTAGGCCTCTTGTCCCCCGACCAAACTGGTTCCCTTTCAGGTCTGAGTACCTTTGATGCTGCAGCAACCCTCTCTCACGAAGTCCAACTTTTCATGCGCCCTAAACTCAAGGTCTCAACACTCTTCCTCGACATTAAGGGCAGATTCGACAATGTCTCGGCCCCCATTCTCTATGACAGGCTTGCCACTAAGGCGGTCAACCCGTACATGGTCTCGTGGATCAGGTTTTTTTTCCACAGCCGCTCCTGCTGCCTGGTTTTACAGAAGGCCCCCAGGCCTTTTCACTGGTCTCCCTCGGCACCCCCCAGGGGTCCCCGATCTCCCCCCTCCTGTTTATGATTTACGTTTCCTCCCTGCACTTCACGGTTCCTCGCGGACTAATCCTTTCCTACGTGGACGACTTCGCTGTCACGGTCGCCTCCGGCTCTTATCGCAGGAACGTCCAGAGGCTGCAGGGTATCACCAAGGCACTCCAGGCGAAAGCTGGAAGGCTAGGAGTTGCCTTCTCGATCCCAAAGACAGAGCTCATGTACTGGGTGACCTCAGCGCAGAAGATCCATCCTCCCGCGATCCCTGTCTTGATAGACGGGCTCTTTTTCCGCCCCTCCGAATTGATTCCCTGGCTTGGATATTGGTTCGAGCCCTTATCCACTTCCTGCAACAAAGGCACTAGCTCCCACTTCACGAGGAGGCTCGGCCTGGCCCAAGGAGCCTTCGCGATGATTAAACGGCTTTCCAGGCCCGGCAAGGGTCTTTCCCCCTCTCTCTGCTATCGGCTGGCATCCTCCCTTATCTCTCCCTTCCTCCTCTACGGGGCGGACCTCTTCTCACCAAGCCTCACCCTCTGGGACAGGATGTCCGTCTTTTGGAGGGCCGTCCAGCAATGGGTGACAAACTGCTTCTCGTCCACCCCGGTTAGTATCCTAGCATGTGAGTTGGCCCTACCCCCCCTTCCGCTTCTGGTTCTCCACCGACAAAGGCTGGCGGCGCTTTGACTTGTCTGCCTCCCCCCTGAGATCAACCCGGCGATGGCCAGGCTTCACCCGTCCTTCCCTACCTCTTCCCCCTTCTGGGCACCGGAGGACCACCACCGATACACTAGGGGTTTGACTTCCATCTACGCCCCGCTCCTCTGGAGTACCTCTCCCCCCTGTCCCCCTATAGGGAAACATCTTCCATTGGATGCCATCGCCCACAGGACCATCTAATTCATCAACCCCTCAGGCCCAGTTCCAGTGGCCTCCCCCAGGCTCTTTCCTCCTGACTAGCTCCCTGTGGCAGCGGGCACCCCATCTTACCAGTCAGTCAAGCTGCGGCTGCGAAACACTCTCCCTTGGGACTGGTCTACTCAGTTTCCCCTCCCGCCCTACTACCCCTATGCCGTGTCCCTCACGCCCCACCCTTTCATGGGCCTGGGGAGATTCATAGCGGGCAGGATCCATCAGATGCGCTCGGGCAAGAGTGACCTCGCTGCCCACCCCTCCTGGTTCACTGATGACCCCTCCCCCCTCTGCCCTTATTGTGCAGAGGACGAGGAGGACTTCGCTCATGCTATGCTACACTGCGAGTCTCGCAATGAGCCTCGTGAGTGCCAACTCCGGGGGCTCACGGACCCCGGCGAAGACAGCCCCCTATGGACCAACAAGGACTCCCTACACTTCCTGGCGAGGTACCTGAATGTGACCGCCACAGGCTTTCCTCCTGGTATGCCTCCCGCGTGCTGAGACCTCCCGCTCGTTCCCGCTTCCACTGATGTGGCTCTCCCGATTTACCGTTTTGCGCCCTGAACAGGGGCCTTCGCCCCCCATTTCTTTCTGCCCGGCACTTGCTTTTGGCGGCTGGTTGGTTTTATATTTCGTTATGATTTTTGTACTTTGTTGTTTTCGTTCCTTGGGATTTCGTGTCTGCTATTGGACACAATTTGGAGGATTTTATAGTTTGGTGCACTTGTTTCTTTTGTGTTTGCGGGTTCTTGAGATTAAGGTTTTTCTTTATGCCATAGCTAGCGCTGCATGCAAGTTCTTGTACCTTAAACAAAGAATATATGAAGATAAAAAAAAAAGATGAAAAAAAAGAAAAAAAAGAAAAAGGCCAAGGAGATAGACTCTTCATGCTTCGTTCTAAGTTATTTCCTTACTTATTACTTTATGCTTTTAAAAATACAAAACCTTTACACTCTTTACAAAATACCTACCTATGAGACAGAACTCTACTACACGAGTAGAGTTGAAGAAAGAGTATGATAGGTGATAAGGACCAGAGAAAAGAGTGTCTCTCTCACCTTCTCGTAGGCACTGACTTAAGAACTATTGTTAAGAAGAGAAGAGGGAAGTATTGTCCGCTCGTTGCTAAGAACTGATAACCGGTTAGGGATCATAACATTACAAAGTGTCACTGATAGCGACGCTTAGGCAATACGAAGACAGACTACACCTACGAAGATCAGTCACTTGAGCTACCCAAGGTAGCAGATGAACTACAACGAACAGGTTCGCAACCAGGACGCACACCCAGCTCGATAACACCTAAAGAACTATCAGAGTACGAGGAGTCAAGCTCAGAAGAAGGGGACAAGATAATAGATGCACCTGGACCAGTCGGAGGAGAAGGGGCCAGCCCTATACCGGGCCCAGCACTAGAAGCAGCACCGGAGTTGAGTAAAGTACAGATGAGACAAATTCTAGGAATGTTGGGGCAGCACTGACCAAAGGTCAAACAACCGGGGACATACGGAGGAAACAGACACCAACTCCGGAACTGGATGGCTGAATTGATGGTAGACTTCTGGGCCACAGGATGGGATGAAGGGTACGAGGCGGAAACGAATATTTACGTTTTGCGTCTTATGAGAGGAGATGCAAGGAAATGGCTCACGCCATAAACGGAAGGCAACAAGGAAGTGGGATGGAGGAACTGGGACGAGTTCAAAGAAGCAATCAGACAGCAATTTGGAGAAGTGGACCCAAGGGGTGCGGCAAGAATCCATATAATGAACATGGAGCAAGGATCCTAATCCATGACGGAGTACTGGAATGAGTTCAGACTGTACCAAACAGAAGCACTATTGGATGACCCAACTGCGTCATAATACATGTACACGGGGATGTCAGAAAGACTGCAAAAAGAGTTTGAACATTTCGACTCCGAGGCCAATACAGTTGAAGACCTGGCCGCCTGGGCCATCAAGATGGAAACTCGGCTGGCAATCCTGAATAATTTAAGAAAAGAAAAACAAGGGAAAAACGAGGAGGTTTCAGCTCCACGGAACACAGACGCGATATTCAGAGTGGCATCGTAATAATATGCGGGAAGTTTCAAACCAACTGTCGACCAACAAGTGGAGATGAACAAAACACAAGCACGTCGACCCCTCAACTTGTCCAACAAGTAATACCGAAAGTGAAGCGACCAGAATCTCGGCTTAAGATGCAGCAAGAAAGGACATCAGATTCGAGGATGCTGCAACAGAGCAGACAATGGGCAGAAAACAATGATGCCCGCCCAAGGCAACAACTGGATCAAACAGCAAAAGAGGACCAATTGGAGGGAGATGACTGCAGAAGAAGACCAGTCAGGAAAAGACAATAGTCCCTAGTAAGAGATGGTCTGGGGGACAAGAAGGGGAGGAAAAGCAGGGGAATGGAAAGAAAGAACACGAACGAGACGAAGAAGATCACCATGGCAAACTATTACATGGTGCTAGTGGAAGAAAAAGGGTATCATATTATGATCAAAACAACACTATACGACACGAATAAGAAAGGCACTACAATACACGCGATGTTCCATTCAGGGGCGGTGGAGGATTTCATCGACAAGGAAATCTGCGACAAATACAACTACCCCCTGACACTGACGCGAAAGAAGAGACAGGTTTATCTAGTGGATGGAAAACCCAGCACTATGGGACTAATAACACATCTAGTGCAAGTACCTATGAGCATAGGCAGCCATAGGGAAGAGGTGACCTTCCAGGTAGCGAACCTGAAGAACCATGAGCTCGTCCTATGGATGCCATGGTTACAACAGCACAACCCCGTGATCGACAGGGCCAATAACAAGATTACATTCGCTAGCGAACGATGCACGACAGGATGTCTCAACATTTCGCCAGTGGTGTACGCGACACCAGAACGAGAGGCACAGGAAGAAGACCTGAAAGCAAGATTCGACCAACTCAGAGAGGAATCGGATCTGAGAATCAGATTCAAGAAGTTGCACGAGAAGGCGCTGGTACCAACCAAGGGTTTCAGACAAGTGGCAGGATACGACCTATATGCCGACCATGACAAGACGATCCAAGCAAGAAGTCAAGAGACGATATCAACTGGAATAGCAATAGGATTACCTGCCGGTATCTCTGGATGGATAGCACCACGCAGTGGACCAGCAGTCAACAAAAGACTCATTACCAATGTGGTGGTCATCGATGCCGACTATACCGGTCAGAGCAAGGTGGTCCTAACCAACCTGGGAGACAAAGACCAAGAAATCCGAAACGGAGATCGGATAGCACAGTCCATCATTGAAAATATCAAGAAAGCAGGGATCCATGAAGTACGAGCACTTCATGATACCAAGAGAGGAATGAAAGGTTTTGGCAGCATGGATAGCTCCAAGGCCAAGAAAGAGGTATCAGCACAGATCTGGGAGATATCGGCCCACGTATTCGGCGGATATTATAAGTGAGGGGACCTTACAGGAATCCTCAAATGGAACCCATGACAAGAAAAACTGGAACTGGCACGAATCAATATCAGCACCGAGCTAGCAATACGACATAAGCGACTGAGAAAAGAAAGGGAGTGGTACGACATAATAGTACATGAATACTATTGATTCATGAACCTATTCCTGGAAAAGGAAGTGGATAGACTGCCACCAAGAAGACCAGGAGTGGATCATGAAATCCACATCGAAAAGGATGAGGAGATGAAGACGAAGAAGAAAATTCCATACCAGCACCTTTATCCGCTGCAAGAGTAGGAATTGGAAGAATTACAAGGATATATTCAACAGAATATGAAAAGAGGATGGATACGACACTCCTTCGCATTGGCAGGATCTCCCATCCTATTTGTCATGAAAAAGGATAGACAAATGAGGGTTTGCGTGGATTACTGAGCACTCAACAGGGTAACAAAAAAGGACCGATACCCACTACCACTAATTGGGGAGGCATTAGACTGGTTGAGAACAGCAAAATACTTCACCAAACTAGACATCAAGGATGCCTATCTTAACATGGGGATAAAAGAGGGAGATGAATGGAAGACAACCTTTGCGACAAGATACGGGAGGTACAAGTACTTGGTCATGCCATTTGGCCTGACCAATGTACCAGCATTATTGCAACGATGGATCAACCAGGTACTCAGCGAATTCCTGGATTTATGCTGCATCGTCTATCGAGATAATATACCCATATACTCGGAAGACTTGGAACAACATAAAAAGGATGTTAGCAACATTATGGAGGAAATCCAGAAATCGCGGATGAAGATCAAAGCATCCAAATGCGAATTCCACAAGACTGAAACAGAGTACCTGGGATTCATCATTAATGGCCGCGAAATCTATGTCGACCCAGTCAAGAGAGTAGCCATACGGGACTGGGTGAAACCAAACAACAAAACGGACATTCTATGGTTCATGGGATTTTCTAACTTTTATCGAAAGTTCATTGAGGGGTTTATCCTGCTGGTGAAACCTCTATACAACCTCACAAAGAAGGATGTCAAATGGGAATGGGGAGAAAAGGAGCAAAAAGCCTATGACAATATCAGAACCAAACTGACGACAGCACCAATACTGGTGCACTTTGATCCATGGAGAGAAACAACTATCGAGATGGATGCATCGAAATATGTCTGTTCTGGAATCATATCTCAGAAATGCGAAGACTGAAAATGGCCCCCGATATGCTATCGATTAAAGACAATGACACCGGCGGAATGCAACTACGATGTTGCCAACAAAGAGCTACTGGCAATAGTGCAAGCACGCAAGGAATGGAGAAGATACATACAGAACAACAACCACCAAGCCAGAGTTCTAACCGACCACAAGATTTTAGTTTCCTTCATGACAATGAAGGAACTCCACGACTGACAAATCCGATGGATGAAGAGCCTGAGCAAATATAACTTCAGAATCAAAGACTGACTGGGAAAGGAAAGCGGGAAACCCCACACCCTAACGAGGATCGCAAGTGACAAATTGCAGGACAAGGAGGATAAAAGAATCAAGCAAAAGAACTCAATACTGCTTCTAAAGAAATATTTTGAGGCTATGGAGACAACAGCGATTCAGGATGAGGGCGATGAAAAATTACGGAAAGCAATAGGAGAAGAGAAAGAGTTTTGAGAAATAAGGGAAACCCTGGAGAAAGTAGACAAAGAAAGAAAATGAGTGGCCTTAGGCCTAAGCGAATGGAAGGACCATTATCTCGCGCACGATGGAAAGATATGGATACCAGAAGACGAAAAGATAAGGACAAACCTTATCAAAAGACACCACAACGATAAACCGTGTAGACATGGAGGTACTGCGAGAACAACAGAGCTTATCGCAATAAAATACTATTGGCCAGGATTGAGGGAATCAGTCAAACAATATGTCAATAACTGCAACATATGCCACAGAATGAAAGTGGCACGACATGCACCATGTGGGCGACTGAAACCCAACAAAGCTCCAGGAAAACCAGGGACATCGATATCCATGGATTTCATAACGGATTTGCCCCAGGCACATGAATATGACTCAATTTTAGTTGTGGTGGACCGCCTGACCAAAATAAGTCATTTCATATCAGTACAAAAGGATATGACAACACGGGAGTTCGCCACAAGGTTCATCAAGGAAATCTTTAGACTCCACGGACTACTGAAAGATATCATCATGGATTGAGGATCCATATTCACACTGGGAATATGGAAAGATATAACGGAAGACCTTAGAATCAAAAGAAAACTATCTATGTCATTCGAGCTGCAGATGGATAGACAAACCGAACGAACCAGCAGGATATTGGACCAATATCTACACACCTACATCAATTATAAACCGGACAACTGGGACGAGTTAGTTCGGATAGCAGACTTTGCATACAACAATGGAACCTAAGAAACAATTAAGGTGCTACCCTTTTGCGGAAAGTACGGGCTCGACCCAGAATATCAGGCCATACGTCATACGACCAAGGGACCGATAACGGAAAAAGAAGATATGAGTCAATTGCACGCCCCATTATGGGCGGAAATGATGACAGTGCAATTATCACAAAAGGAAAGCTATGATCAACACAGAAAGCCAGATCCCAACCTTCAGTCAGGAGACAACGTGTGGCTCTTATGACAAAACATCCAGACAGCATGACCATCCAAGAAATTGGATTACAAGAAAATGGTGCCATTCGAGATATTGGAGAGGATAGGGAAGCGAGCATATAGACTCAACCTTCCCCCGTCCATGAAGATACCCTACATATTCCACATCTCACCCTTGGAATTCTATCAAAGCAACAAAGACGCGTCACAAACGATTACACCTCCTCCGCCTATCGAACTAGATGGAGAACCAGAATACGACCTAGAAGTGATAATCAACTCCCTCTTTCACTACAGTAACCTTCAGTGCCATGCTAAGTGGACAGATTACTCTCCCGAACACGACCAAGAGTAGTACCCAGCCACCAACTTTGTAAACACTCAAAATGTCCTCATCCACTTCTACCAACACTAGCAAGACAAGCCGTCAAGCCAGCATCGAGGACGCTATTGAAGACTTTGAACTTATGAGTAGCCCCACAAGCTATCCACCCGACGCAGCAAAGTGGGCTACAGCTGAGGAAGAGGTCAGAATCAAGAGGGAGGAAGAGACGAAGACCATCAAGGCCGAATGGATAAAGGTGGTCAACAACAAGGAAAGAAACCATACCGTCTATCACGGGATGGCATGCATGGACAATGGGTACCCTGTGTACCTAGATGGAAAAGAAGGAAGAAACTTCTTCCTAAACAAGAAGTCGGTAACAAGAAGGTCACCACCAAGTACACCGCTTGAATCCAAGTGGGCAACACCACCACAACCTCCGCCTACAGGCCCCTCATACCGCAAGATTTCCTGGCAGAACTGCATGCGCAGATACTGCCCCTACCATCGAAGACAACAATGGGAAGCCAAGCAAGCAACCAAAGAGGTTCTGAGGGCGGAACGTAGGAAGGGGGAGGGATACAAAAACCTTTGTAAGCAGGGACGATTTACGCTTGAAGGTAGAACGATTGCGGAGGTCTATTGATTGGCTCGTGGAAGAAACGAAATGGCAACAAGAAATGATCATGCGCCTGAAAGACCAGAAAAAGAAACACTGACAAGCGATTGAAGGTGCAAGAAGGGGGCTAGACATAATCTAGGCCTCCTATAGTGAAAGGATTGCGGAGGGAGACGAAGACCTGCGAAAGGAATGCCTTAGGCGAAGAGCTATCATCGACGAGGTGCGCGGATTCGGTCGCAAAGGAACTGACAATGCGAAACACTTGCGGAGACTAGTGCACCGCCTCCGGGATAAGAGATTCTAAGCTCGAAGGGACTCGAGCTTAGAGAGGGAGGAGCTAATGTTACGAATGTGGCTTTGCAAGGACGAGGTTTTCACATGACTCACGGTTATGAGTCATAGGTATGTTGTGTTTCACACATGACCTCATTAGAGGTCATGGGTTTTGCGTTTATGACCACTTTGGTGATATGATTGGTTTATGATGTTATATTATGTTTCACACATGACCTGATTAGTGGTCATGGGTTTCACACATATGACTACTTTGGTCATATGACTTGTTTATGATGTTATGTTATGAGTTACAAGTTGTGAGTCATATGTGGCGTGTGACTAGAGGGGTGAGTCACAAGGGCATGAAGAGTGGCTATATAAGGAGGCTGTTAGGGCTGAGGAGATAGATCATCTTCCGTCTCCTCTACACACCCGGCGATTGAAATCAACCCTCTATGCTAGGTTTTCACGAACCATCCACCCCCCCTCTCCTCCCAGGATGGCTTTGGCCTAGGAGTGACGGCCATCTACCTCCTCTCCTCACTGCCTTCTTCTGCTCCTTTACGCGTCGAGGCATTACTTCCTTTGAGTTCCGGTACTGCCTTCCTGCTGCCCGTTCTCGCCCCCTTCCTCGCTTAGCGAGGCCCCTCCACACGGTTGGCGACCGCTCGCTTCCCATGCTTCAGACGGCTGGGAACACGGTTTGCGGTACGCGAGGACTTCTCAACAGGCCTGCGGGTCGACCTCGCTCCTCCCCACGGTCGGCTTAAGCGGTGGTATCCCATCCACTATGTGACGCTATCTCTCTGAGAACAAGGGACTACATGAGAGACACGGTAAAACTCTTGCCTTCTGCCTCTGGGGACCGCCTAGTCAGACACGAACACGATTACCGAGAGTTGACACGGTCGCGTTCGGTTTCC
>JACCEG010000539.1:53101-89723 GCA_014065205.1 Tuber brumale
GAGGTAGGGACGGGTTTTTCTTTGGGGCGAGATGTGCGGTTAGGCCCATACCAGAGGGTCTTGGAGATACGGTCGGGCCGGGCGGGCGGAGGAATGGGGATTGTTTATGCCATAGCTAGCGCTGCATGCAAGTTCTTGTACCCTAAATAACGACGAATACATGAAGATAAAAAAAGAAAAAAAAAGAAAAAAAAGAGGCTGAGGTGATAGACTCTTCACGCTTCATTTTAAGTTATTTCCTTACTTATTACTGTATGCTTACACAAATATACAACCGTTACGCTCTTTACGAAATACCTACCTCCGTGATGAGAACTCTACTATACAAGTCGAGTTGTAGAAAGAGTACGATAGGCGATAATAACCAAAGATAAGAGTGTCTCTCCCACCTTATCGTAGGCATAGACTTAAGAACTATGGTCAAGAAGAGAAGAAAGAAGTATCATCTACCCTTTGCTAAGAAATGATAACTGGTTAGGGATCAGAACACTATCAAGGACATACTGAATCCATCTATACACTTCTGTGATCAGCTGTAAGTTGGTGTTAGGCATATGGAAATTTGAGACAAGTGTACAGACCTGACATTAGGGTAACTGCGCACAGACCCCCAGTTTTCAGGAGTGGCGAACACCACTCTCCGGCCCCCTTATGGGGCCCACAAGTCATTAGCGAGATTGGGAGAGTTGTGTCCAGTAACTAAAAGGTCATATCAATGAAGCCCACATCATAACACCATATACGTCGCCGCTGTCCATCCGACCCCATGCTGTTCATGTGATAGAGGACAGGGGACCTTTGGCGACACCTGGGAAGTGGAATGGAAGCAACCCGTGGGAGGCATATTGTGATAGTAGGCTTGAATGTTAGGCTTCCTAAACTATGGGCCGAAAGTGATGGGACGTTTTTGGCGAAATACTCTAAGATGATGTACCAGTAGCAGAGGCTATTAAGGATATACTGAATCTACTGATACCCTTCTGAGATCAGCTGTAGGTTGGTTGGTCCTAGGAATAAGACCCCTCCATGGAGGCCGCTGGACCAAGGCGAAGCACACTATGTAAGGAAGACCTAAATAAGTCAGAGACCCTTGAGACTTTGACAAGTTTGGCTCAGACTTTCGATTGGGACTAGGTGGCTCGGCATGAACCTGCTCACTTGATGACTGAAGAGACTATGGGAACGATAGTCAACAAGACTAAAGTAACATAATAGTATATGTACATAACGAAGTTAGAGGCCGCTGTTTGGTATAATAAATAGTGCAATTATCTCACTGGAGGAATACTATTCCATAAACCTTAAAAGGGTGTGATAAGTTTCAGGGTCAAACAGTGTTCACACTTATAAGATTCTGGAAATTTGGGTATTAAAACCAGAGTGGTACCTCGGGGGGCATGGTAGTTAGATGTAGTCTGCGAACACTCAGATGTGGGATACAAATATGGAAGTGCCTCTCCCAAGCTTTACCGACATCATCAAGCAACGGAGAAGAGAACTTATAAATATAACATTGTTTCACACTTTAAATCTTTATCTTATCAATTTTATCGAAATGAGCATTCCTTGACAGATTCTCCAATCAAAGATTTGGCCTACGTCCTTCAGTTATATACTTGAGTTGGCATCCGCCTAACAGTTGTTCAGTCCTAGTAATAGCACCCCTCCATGGAGGCAGGCAGACCAAGGGGAAGCATGCTTAGACAGGCAGACCTGGACAAGTTGAAGACCCTTAAGACGTGGACACTTCAGGCTTGGACTTGCAATTGACGCTAGGTGGCCGGATATGAAACTGATGACTTCATTACCGCAGAGACTACTGGAATAATAGTCAACAAGAATAAAGTAATATGATAGTCTATGCAGAGAACTAAGTTGAAGACTGCTGCTTGGTATAACAAATAGCGCAGTTATCTCAACAGAGGAATACAATTCCGTAACCATGAATGTGCATGTGAAGTTTCAGGGTCAAACAATGTTCGTACTTATAAGATTCTGGATGTTTGTGTATTAAAATGAGAGTAGTACTTTGGAGGCATAGTAGTCAGAAGTGGTCTGCGAACACGCAGATACAGGATATAAATATCGAAGTGCCTCCCGAACTTTACAGATATTATCAAGCAATGGAGAAGAGCTCTTGTGAATATAATCTTGTTTACACTGTAATATTTACATTTACCTATTTTATCAAGATAGGCCTTTCTCGACAGATTCTCCCAACAAAGATTTTGGCCTACATCCATCAGTTATACTAGAGTTTGGCATCCGCCTAACAGTATGGTCATGGTAAAAAACCTTCCGCATTTACTTGACTATGCTAGGAAAACCGTTTCCTTACTATCTTACTTCTACCCTTCCTGGCATGTCTGACTTTTTATTATGAAAACTTTCCACAACTTCCTCTGCATTTTCCTTACCTGTGGCTGGCTTCCATGTGTTCTTTTCTTCTGAACACCCTTGCCATTTGACAAAGTACCACAGTTCTTGCTTTTCTTGATAGTGGCTATGTACCCATTCCTTTAAGAAAGTATCTCACTTCTTACTACTTCTTTTCAATATCCCATTGTATATCGCTGTCAATGTCTTTCGATTCTGTAGGAGGTTGCTGACGATTGTCGTGAACTGATTCACAATAGGATTCCAGTAATGAGGCATAGAATATGGGATGACTGTTCCATTCATCAGATATGTTGAGCTTGAAGGCTTGTGATTCTCACTTTTCAAAGATTTGGAAGGGACCGCAAAGCGGTGGGCTCAGCTTCTTTGATTTTAGTTAGGTACGAATAATCTTTTGTATTTAATATTACTTTGTCCCTGATCTTGAAATCCGGTTGCTGTCTAGATTTTTGGTCACAGTATTTTCCTATTCCTTCGCTTGTTTTTTCTGATAACCCTCATGCTTGTTCATGTATTATCTTAATCCAGTTCACGTAGAGTGTTGCTCATGGATTTTGAGCCTCTTGCTCCTTCACCCACTGGGTCTCTAGATGGAATCCGCAGTTCGCATAAAATGGTGACATTCTATAGATGTTTGTAGCGGAGTTATTATATGCATGTTTAGCTAATAGTAATAACTAATACCAGTCATCTTGATCATAGTTGACAAAACTTCGGAGGTATCCTTCCAGCACTTAGTTGGTACATTCCATCTGTCTATCAGTTTGAGGGTGGTAAGCTATTGATATTCTTCGCTTGATTTCTAACGCCTTGCGAAGGGATTGCCAGAATTCTCCTGCGAACTTTGAGTCCATATTCGCGACGATTTTAGTTGGTAGGCCATCTAGCCTCCTAACCTCTGTTAGGAATGCGTGTGGGGCATCTTGAGTTGTGGATGATGCTTGTAGTCTGATGAAGTATGCCACTTTGGTGAAGTGATCAAATACTACTATAATCTGAGTATATCCTTGTGACTCTGGCAGTTGTGTGATAAAGTCCACTGAGCTAGATACCCATACTATATAAGGTATTTGCAAAGGTTGCAATAAGTCATACTTAGCATATCTAGGCGATTTATTACATTGGCATTCATCGCAGAATCGTACATAGTCATTGATTCAATCCACTAGTCTTTTCCAATACAAGTTTCACATGATCATTTCCAAAGTTTTTTCTTATCCGAAATGTCATGCAATTTCTGTATTATGACATCCTTCAGCGATCTTTATATATAGCACCTGGCTATTTGGTACAAATAGTGTTTTCTTATAGTATAATAGATCGTCAGTTAAGGTCTAATGCTTGGGAAGATCCTCTCCTTCATCTCGTAGTTTAACAAGTTCTTCCCACTATTGTCTTCAAGCTGAATATGTTCCGATAGCTACCTGCATCTCACTTAAGAACTCAGGGTTAATCTGCTTCATACATTTTTACAGGATGACGGAATTTAATATTAGAACTGTTTCAGACACTTCTGATATGTCATACCAGTATTCATTGTCTTTAGCCGATACCTGCAGGTAACTGATGCTTGATTCCTGTTCTTTTAGGATCAAGGATCTTGTCGCTATATTGGTGCTTCCAAATCCTTCAGTTCCTGACATGGTTTGATCTACATCTCTACCTCTATCATATCTGCAGTATTGATTATTTCCACTACGAGTTGGGCTATGCAATCATCCATTCTTATCTGGCAATCCATATTCTTATGGTTGAAGAGTACTACTTTGATTTCCCTTTTGTAATCAGTATCAATCACTCCAGCCCCAGTGGAGATTCCGCCATGAAGCGCTAATTTGCTTCTTAGAGCAATTCTTTCATATGTTCATTTTGATACCTCTATGGCTATTTTTGTCCTTATTACAGCTTATCCATATTTTTGGACAAGTTCATCTTCTTTGTCATGTAGGTCATATCCTACCACCATCCTTGAGCCCTTTGTTGGCAAGTATGCCATTTTGCTCAATCTCGTAATCCAAATCACAGGTTCCTTTCCTCCTCTTCATGGTTCGAAGTCCACATCCTTTTCCCCATCCTAGTCTTCTCTTTCATCACCTACCCTCGCTACTAGCGATACCAAGAAATTTCCCAGTTTTAAATTTTTCTGTTCACGATACATAGCTTCCTCCTCAAAATGGTATTCTAGCTGTCTGCTTAATGTATCAGGCTCTCTACCTTTTGTGCCTTGTCAGTATACAACACAAAAATTGTATTCTACCAACTTCTGAGCCTATCTAATTTGATGGCCACTCCTGACTTTTGAGGTGAGGAAGCATTGAAGGTTTTAATGGTTGGTAAATACTGTAATTAGTTTTTCTGTTACAATCAAGTCATCTCTCTATTCTTTGAAAACTTTGAGGATCGCGAGCAGTTTCTTATTGTGGATTTCATAATTGTGTTCCACTAAGTTCAACTTTCGGGAATGGAATGCTACTTGATGTAGTTTTTTCATAAAGTATTGAGAAAGAATGTAACCAAGTGCAATATCACTAGCGTTGATCTCTGCAACTGTTTCACTTTCTGGCAATAAGTGGTAGAATATGGGAGCTGTTATAAAGTGTTGTTTCAGTTCTGCCAATGATATATTTTGCTCTGCTCGCAATTTGAAATTGCTGGGATTTCCTTGTGGTGTTGCGGATATCTGCTTGCAAATAGCGGAAAAGTTTTTTATGAATTATTGGTCGAAGTTAGCAAATCCAATAAAGACTTACACATCTCTAACTGACTTAGGTGGTTACCAAACCATTATGGATTCCACCTTTCGAGTGGTCATGGCTACCCCATCGACCGCCACTATATAGCCTAAGAATTCCACTTCTTTGGCATGAAAGAGCGACTTTTTAACAATACGGCTAATTGAAAGTCTTGTAACAGCCTCTGGGGGAGATGCGGTAATCAAGGGGTTAATGGGCATTTTTCTGTACCAAGATGGTAAGTAGTGAATCGAGGTCCGCAGGCTTTAGCCCAGGTTGTTGAATAGACTTCTTACTATGTCGCAACTACCGAAGTCGCAGAGATGTTTGGTGGCTCTCAACTAAAGATTCTCGAAGTGAACAGAAGAAAGTAACTGTTCAACCAAGTATATTGAAAACTCTGTCTGCCAAAGTCTGCCTCTTCTAACATGAAGAATAGCAGTTCTTAAATACACTTGTTAGGCTACCGGGAGCCTTATTCTCAATACATATAAGACTCCAAAATGGTAGCCTTAAAACCAAACATAAAACATATAAAGTATCAAATCCTATACTATCAGGCTAGAGGCACACCTCATTTCCTGAAACATATTCAAAACTCAAACAGTATCAACTGATATCTGAAAATCCTAAACCAGTAACTGGTACTGGTTACACCCCGAAAATAAAATAAAACCCTTATTTCAAAACATAACCAGAAAATCCTCAATCCTCACTATCATAATCAGAATTCAAATAAGGATCCCAAAACCCTTTGTCAACCGGAGGTACATCTGAATAGCTCTCAAAGCCATCCTTAGTAGGAGAATAACACCAAGGAATATACCCAGAAAAAACCGTAGAAAACTCATCTCCTGGCATGTTATCTGTCTACCATGCCTGAACCAAATCTATCGCATGTTCCAATCCTTCCACCGGTTCCCAACTATTCTCGCTCGCGGGATATCTTTTCCAACTAACCAAGAATTCTCCATTGCCATATCGTTCCCTATACTCGAGGACTAATTGAACTTCCCGTTCCTGTTCTTCTTTGATAAGGACAGTTGCTGGTTTCGCAAATGCTCGTCCTGGAAACCGGAAATCGTCATTAGGGTGGCAAGCCTTGATTACCGAACAATGGAGAACTCCCTTCTTCCTTCGGTATATCCTGGCATCCATGCTAACAATGTAGTTCCGTATATGTTCATTGAATTCGTGTACTGTAAAAGGGCCTTGCCAGTATGGCTGTAGTTTCCGTGATCTGCCGGATTCCGTTGAAAACTGGTCTCCGAAAACCATAATCCTTTCCCCAATCTCGACATGATTGTGTGGATTGCTCCTCATAGCCACTGTTCAGTTTGATCTTGCTCTAGCCAATCGTACCGCTTGATAGGCCGCATTACTAATCGCTTGGTAATGATTGTAGTAATCATCAGATATGGAGATTGTTGTGGAGTTGACTTTAAAGGTGTCGAGTAGTTGGTATTCTCGTTCATACACAGCTTTGTATGGTGACATTCCAATAGTATTGGAGTGACCAGCATTGGAATAAGATGTTACTTCAGGGAGGGAGGTAAGCCAATTGGTCTGGCATGCATTAACAATATTCCTTAATGCTGTTTTTAGTTCCCTGATGTTTCTTTCGGCTTGTCCATTGGTCTGGTGGTGCTCAGGCATAGCCATATTGTGTTAAACACCCATTGTCCTCAAGGTTTGTGTCGAAAATCGAGAGGTAAATCGGGAGTCACATTGCTAATGATCAATATAGGTATTTCATGAGACGTAAAAATATGGTGCCAGAGTAATTCCATTGTGGATATCGCAGAAGCATTTACTGATATTGGTATCAGCCAGCTAAAACCAACAGCTCTAGCCACCACTACCAATACTATATCATGTCCTCTCAGCTTAGCAAATGGACGCATGAAATCGATGGCGTAGCTTGAAAATATCTCTGAGAAAACGGGGAGCGAAAGGATATTGCCTGTGGGTAATGTAGTCCTTTCTCAGTTCCGTTGACATATGTCACACTGCTGGACATAGTCCTTGAAATCTTCCTCATCTCCGGCCAAAGGATGTATTCTATTGCATACCGGAGGTTTCGATCAGCGCTATGCTGTCCCTTATTGTGTATCTCTCTTATCATCAACTCCCTTAGTGTTTCTCCATTCACTCCATGACCCTTCAGAATGTATAGGCAACCTTCTCCTTCTCTCGTGGTAGTATAGAGTAGTCCATTACCTATGCTGTAATATTGCATTATTCCGTTTCGTGAGGTGTTGTTGGAATCCTTCGCTAGCTGGTAGACAGGGTCATTCCTATATCCTTTGATCATCTGTTCCCTCCAAATCTTTTTCATATCATCCACTCTTTGGATGATATCCCTTTCGTCCACCATCTTTTCTAATACCGTAGCTTCCTCCTCCTCATCAGGTGTCTCATATACTTTGTAGAGTTCTCAGGTTTCGTGAGGTAGTGAGGGTCATTCCACTACTGGAATCTTGTTCAGGTACGCAAGTGGCTCTCCATAGAGGGGTCCGTTATGGTGACGTTCAGGGTGCTCGCTATTATGACATTCGATAGGGGGAGTGCCATAGCCTAAAGCCTTTTTGACAAGCTCTTTGATCGTTCAGATATCGAGGTGGGGGCGTAGAAAAGGAGTATCTTCATCGCTTGGGTCATTGTTGGTGTTGGGTGGAGTTTCGATAACTGGTGGACTGCTGCAGGGGGAGTCGGCATAGATCTTTATTTTAGGCTTCAATTCCTCGTAGTCTGGGCAAAAGTGTATGTCGCAAAATGCCCAATGCATTGATGTGTGTTCAAGTTCCTCCTCACTCCTTCCACTGGTATGACTTCGATGGTCTCCCCAATCATTATGGGGTTTGCTATTTCTGTAATCGTTTACGTCTAGTGGTGCTTGCTCCAGGCTGCAGTCGCTATCGCATTCTGAATGAGCTCTGATGGGCTCAACCGTGAGGGCTTCCAATAGTGAGATTTCCTGTTCGATTTTGGGTTGTTCGCAAGAAAGAAAGGATGATATAGGTGAGGAAGTTGGTGAATCGTTATCTTGTGTGGGATCGTTGCCAGTATGTGGGTAGTTATCATTCTCCTCATAAAGACGGGATTATGCATCTGCTAAATAGTTCCATTTTTCAGGTCTATACACTATTTCGGTGTCGTATTTCCCAATGAACCCTCTCTATCGCAGTTGTTTCTTAGTGGGTGTTCTGCTTGTCTTGAGGTACATTAGAGGTAGATGATTTGTGACGATAGTAAACTTCCTTCCTGCAAGTATATGATGAAATGCTGTCAGTGCATCGACTATTGCTAGGGCTTCCTTGTTGGTTGTGTCATAATTCCTTTCGGCATTAGAGAATCTTCTGCTATGAAGTGAAGCTGGTCTAGCATTCTCATAGGTTTCTCCTTGTCCTACCCATGCTCCTATCCCTGTGTTGGATGCATCGGTTATTAGCCATATTGGAAGTGACAAATCCTATTGTAATAGTTTCGTAACCTCGTGTTTTAAAACAATTCACTTAACATTCTCCATGGCTTGGTCTTGGGTGGCTGTCCACAAAAATTCTGCAGTTCCGGTGAGTTCGGTTAGGGGTTTTGTAATGGTTACAATGGGTAGCAGAAACTGACTAATATAGTTGACCGTTCCTAGAAACTCCTGCAATTGTTTCTTGGTCTGTGGCGTTGTCCATTCTTTGATCCTTGCTATCTTTTCCAGGGCTGGTGAGAGTCCTTCATCATTGATAACATGGCCTAATACTTCTATACTGGTGCCTAAGAATTCTGATTTCTTCCTGCTTGTGTAGAATTGCACTTCCTTTAGTTTATCGCAAATCATGGCTATGTGTTTCAAATGTTCGGATCCTATATCGGAAAATATGAGTATATCATCAATATATACCCACATGAAATGTCCTAAATAGTTGGTGAATAGATCGGCCATTGTGGACATGAAAGTTCCTGGAGCATTGATATCTCCTTGCAGCATTACTTTGCTAACGAAATATCCAAATGGTGTCTTAAAAGCATTCTTGCTCACATCCTCTGGTTCTACTCTTGTTTGGAAGTAGGCATCACTAAGATTGATTTTGCTTCGGTATCTTGACCTTCCTAGAGCATTCAGGATCATTGTCTGGTTAGGAATAGTTTCAACATCCTTAATCGTTATGTCATGCCTGGCCGTGAGGTCCACCAGTGGCCTCATGCATTTCTTATCTTTCTTTTCCTGAGCAAACATTGGAGCTGCCGATGAAACTGCTTGTCGTGCAATAATTGCTGCTTCCTCCGTTTCTCTCAGCCATATGCTCATGTCTGTTGCCCATCATTCCCTTATTGAGTAGGTAGGTAATGAACGCTGCTCTTTTCCGGTTTGTAGATCTATCTTGTGATTGATGTTACTTAGGTGCGCTAGGTTTTCTGGTATTTCCGTGGGAAATACCTCCGAGTATTAGTCCATGACATCTTCAGTGCTAATCACTGCTGCTCAGATCATGCCACCAGTAGGTGTGTAAACAATTCGAACATCCTGCTTTGCAAACAGTATAGCTAACTTGCCACATTCAATTTGCACTTGCTGTTGTTCCAGAAAAGGCATCCCTATTAGTGCATCATATTTTGCTAGGTTGCCGACCAGCATCCTGGTTCCTGGTGCGCTCAGCTTTCCTGCTACTATGTTGACAGTACATTCTTCATGACCTTCAGATCGTGATCCTTTTATAGCTAGGTGTATCCTGATCGGTGTCTTCAAATCCTGACACGGAATTCCGTGTGTGGTCACAAAGATAGCGCTAATCAGGTTTGCTCCTATTGATCCGGTATCAAATAGGACTCTGGCTTCTTTGCCATTGATGTACATCGTTCCTTTGAGAGCGTCATAAGGTCTGACATTTGTCAGTCTAGCAGCCATCATGATAATATCTTCCGCTTCTTTCTCTACTTCCATACTATTGATAAATACTTCTTCAGCCAGATTTTCCCGTTCCACTCTGTTGGAGGTGACTTCTTTCTTCACCTTTACTTTACCATTGCCTTTGCTCTTGTCATTTTTGCTGGGACAATCTCGTGCTAGATGTCCTTTACCTTCACAGATATCGCAGAGACCTTTTTCCTTTCGTTCCTTAGGCTTGTTGTGAAATTTGTGGTTCATTTTCCGATTTCCTTCCACCCTTCCTGTTGGGAAATGAATTCTTTTGCCGGTTTTTCGAACCTTTCCTTCCCATAAGCACCAGTGCTTTTTAGGATAGCATCTATGCTTCCTACATTTTGTATAACTTCCATAATGGTATCTGTTTCAGCATACTGTAATACAGCTTCTGGTCGTAACCTAGGATGCATGCTTTTAAAGAATTGCAGAATGAAAGCATAATCACTTATAGTGTTGGCAGGTAGGCATGATCAGAACATTAGCAAATCGGTGACTATTGTTGACATTCTTCGTATTTTTCCATTATTCACTCGGGTGATTTCATGGAATTTGCAGTAGGTATCATCCTTCTGTTTCAAAGATTGGAATCTTTCTCGTAGGTATCCAGCAAGGTCTTCTCTGGTCATCTCTTCACTGCAATACTCATCCACTTGAAAAGCTGCTTCTTAAGCTTGTCCTTCAGAATAGAAGATCCAATAGTTTCGTCCTCCAGCCTTGCTAGTTCGTAACCCATTTAGACGTAGATATAACTGTACTGAGTTATACCATCTATCGAACGCTTCTGGTTTGAGGTCGTCTCCTTCACCAGTAAACTTATTGGGTGAAGGTACTTTGACAGTGAGTTTGACCGTCATGACTGGGTTAGGCCTGGGAGTGTGTGGTCTGGGGACTTCTGGTGTTGGGGCTCCTGGCCCCGAGAGTCCGGCTTCGAAAGCCATGTAGTCTGATCCTATACTACTATCGGAGCTATCTGGATCGTCGTCTAGTGGTGCTAGGGGTTCCTGTCTACCTGCAGGCTTCTTTGAGGATTCTGGAAACCCTCCTGTAGTAGTAGTTGGCGGTTCTGGTGGTTGTTGTGATGATTCTCTGGCTGATTGTTCAGCTGCGTCACTGGCTAACTGCCTGGCAGCAGCGTCGCTTGCTGCTTGCTCCTTAGCTGGAGTCTTTGTAAACCGCCCTCTGGAGTCCTTGGTGCACTGTTTAGAACCTTTCTCAGGCGCCTTACCCTTGCTTGGTCCTGGAACGCCTTCTGTCGTAATAAACTATAGAGGTTAAAGAAATGTAACTGCCTCCCTGGGAGAATGCGGTAATCAAGAGGTTAGTGGGCTTTGTTCTGTACCAAGGTGGTAACTAGCGAATCAAAGTCTGCAGGCTTTAGCCCTGGTTGTAGAATAGATTTCTTACTATGTCGCGACTACTGAAGTGTGAGAGATGTTTGGTGGATCTCAACTAAAGATTTTCGAAACGAATCGAAGAAAGTAACTGTTCAAACAAGTATAATGAAAACTCTTTCTACCGAAGTTTGCCTCTTCTAACATGAAGACTAGCAGTTCTTAAATACACTTTGTTAGGCTACCGGGAGCCTTATTCTTGAAACATAAAAGACTCCAAAATGGTAGCCTTGAAACTAAACATAAAACATATAGAGTATCAAACTGATACTCGAAACCAAACATAAAACATATAGAGTATCAAAGCGATACCTGAAACCAAATATAAAACATATAAAGTATCAAACTGATACTCGAAACCAAACATAAAACGTATAGACTATCAAACCTTATACTATCTGGCTAGAGGCACTCCTCATTTCCTGAAACAAATTCAAAACTCGAACAGTATCAACTGATACCTAAAAATCCTAAACCAGTAACCGCCGCCGGTTACATCATCCTTGTGTTTCGAAGATTGGAATCTTTCTCATAGGTATCCAACAAGGTCTTCTCTGGTCATGTCTTCACTGTAATACTCCACTGCTTGAAAAGCTGCTTCTTGCACTCATCTTTCACAATAGAGGATCCAATAGTTTCCCCCTCTGGCCTCGCTAGTTCGTAACCCATTTAGATGTAGATATAACTTCACTGAGTTATACTATCTATCGAACGCTTCTGGTTTGTGGTCGACTCCTTCACCTGTAAACTTATTAGGTGAAGGTACTTTGATACTGAGTTTGGCCGCAGTGACTGCATTAGGCCTGGGAGTCTGTGGTCTGGGGACTTCTGGTCCTGGGGCCCGTGGCCCTGAGGGTTCTGCTTCAGAAGCCATGTTGTCAGATCCTATGCTACTATCAGAGCTATCTGGATCATCGTATAGTAGTGCTGGGGGTAGCTGTGTACCTGCAGGTTTCTTCAGGGATTCTGGAAACACACCTGTGGTAGAGGTTGGCGGTTCTGGTGGTTGTTGTGATGATTCTCTGGCTGATTGTTCAGCTGGGTCCCTGGCTAACTGTCTAGCAGCAGTATTGCTTGCTGCTTGCTCCTTAGCTGGAGTCTTCGTAAACCACCCCTTGGAATCCCTGGCGTACTGTTTAGAACCTTTTTAAGGGGCCCTGCCCTTGCTCGGTGATGGAATGCCTTCTATCTTGATAACTTGTTGAAGTTAAAAAAATTTAACCGCCTCTCAGGAGATGCGGCAATCAAGGAGTTAAGCGACTTTTTTCTGTACCAAGGTGGTAAGTAGTGAATCGAAGTCCGGAGGCTTTAGCCCAGGTTGTTGAATAGACTTCTTACTATGTCGTGACTACTGAAGTCTCAGAGATGTTTAGTGGATCTCAACTAAAGATTCTTGAAGCAAACTGAAGAAAGTAACTGTTCAACCAAGTATATTGAAAACTCTTTCTACTGCAGTCTGCCTCTTCTAACGTGAACAATAGCAGTTCCTAAATACACTTCTTAGGCAATCCGGAGACTTATTTCTCTCAACATATAAAACTCCAAAATGGTAGCCTTGAAACCCAACATAAAACATATACAGTATCAAACCGAGACTCGAAACAAAAGATAAAACATATAGAGTATCAAACCAATACTCAAAACCAAACATAAAACATGTAGAGTATCAAACTGATACTCAAAATCAAACATAAAACATGTAGAGTATCAAACCGATACTCAAAACCAAAGATAAAACATATACAGTATCAAACCCTATACTATCAGGCTAGAGGCACACCTCATTTTCTGAAACAAAATCAAAACTCAAAGAGTATCAACTGATATCTGAAAATCCTAAACCCGTAATCGGCACCGATTACAATGCTCAGAAAGGAAGACCTAGATAAGTCAAAGATCCATTAAGACATTGACAAGCTGGGCACAGACTTGCGATTGGTACTAGTTGGCCCGGTGTGAACTTGATCACTTCATGACCAAAGAGACTACTGGAATGATCGTCAACCTGACGCAAGTAATATAATAGTCTATGTGGACAACTAAGTTGGAGGCTGCTGTTTGGTATAACAAATTGTGCAGTCCTCTCAAGGGAGGAATACAATTCCGTAACCGTGAAAGCTTGTGACAAGTTTCAGAGTCAAACGGTGTTTGCACTTATAAGATTCTGGACATTTGGGTATTAAAACCAGAGTGGTACTTCGGAGGCATAGTAGTCAGAAGAAGTTCCCGAACACTCACATGTGAGATATAAACATCGCAGTACCTCCTGAGCTTTACAGACGTCATCAAGCGATGCAAAAGGGATATTATTAGTATAATATAGATTCACACTTTAAATCTTTATCTTACTTATTTTATCAAGACAAGCCTTCCTCGACAGATTCTCCGATCAAAGATTTGGCCTACATCCCTCGTTTATATACCTGGGTTGAGTGTCTGCCTAATAGTCCCGCCATATTTTCGACAGTTCCAGTTCATCAGTCGTCATAACCATTAGCATCATACGTGATGGATTCATCGTATTCGCACATATTCACTATTCCTTTATCTTCTTCCCCACAGTTTTCAAAACCTTTTGTAGCCACAGTCCTATTATTTGCATCCTCTATATGCGACACTGGGTGTTCACGATGCCATCAACCAAAAGGAATTATCATTCCACAATGACCTGCTTTAGCCACTTCACACAATACTTCAGAAATGTGTCAGTTCTTTCCTATTTCAAATTTTATATGTAGGACATAATACTTTCTTCCTGAGGCTGCTAATTAACCATCAAAGTCTACGATATCAACTGCATTGATGCGTTCAACGATAGGAATGTGTAGGTCTTCAACTAGGTCCTTATTGATCAGGAACATATTGGATGCTGGATCTAACAAGACTTTAACTTTGCATCACTTATCATATATATGGAGGTAAGCGATCTCCTATGGACCATTGTACCATTTTGGCTTTGGAGCATGTAATTCCACGCACTTAGTGTGGATCAGTTTTTCTTCGTATTTTCGTTTAGGCATTGTTGGTGTTTGGTGTAGGTAACAAAATGTTTGTTACTACACCCAAGTAGTTTTGACCACTGAGGTCTCCTCAGACAAACTAGTAATTATTAGCTCTAATAATCTGGATCTACTTACTAAGTGGCATTTCACCTATACTCTATGGTACATGAACAGTTCTCAGATTGGATGCCTTCCTCCGACATGCCAGACCTAGGCTCATAGCAGATTTTTGCGTGGTTATTAGCCATTTTACTCCCCTGGAATAGGACTCCCATTTTCACTGATCCTTTCTCTTAGGTTTTCAATTCATCTGTCCAGCTACCTCAGAGGGGCCCTACGCACCAAAGTGGTGCATCCCTACCCCACACTGAGGCCAAAAGGCAAAGTAGCACACATGTATAATACGACTCAAACTTGTGTGGTAGGTGGCACAGCCTGCTTAGGTTGTCCTTCTATTGGTATTGTTATCAGGTAGATCTTCCTTTGCTATGTCCCAACTTCTTCAGTATAGTAACTTGCTTGCACATGAGTAGTAGGCGGTCACCAGGTGACTCAAAAAACTTTGTACTGTTGACTCCCAGGTCATGTAGGCATGTTGACTATCCTCTCTTTCGATCAACACTCTCCATATATTGATTCCTCCTGTTTAAGCTCTCAAGTGCTTCATGGGGTTTCTTTACTAGGAGCCTACTTGCTTTGATCATAAAAGGAGGAACTTGCTTAGCACTGGTCTAATCATTTTGAGTTTCAATTCCGGTAGTTGTACATGGACTACCAGATTCCTATGGTAGTTGGTACCCAATACATCCCAGCCAAAGGGGGTTCCCCTTTCGATTCTAGTTCCATTTGGACACCAACTACTCAAACGCTGTCACTGTTGGTACCTTAGGAACTAACATGGGTCAGTTTTTCGTCGTCTGCCAGTTCCCAGATCCTATTCATTCGCGCTAGTTGCTGGACAGTAGTGACTCTTAGTGCTAATTTAGGCTTTACAATAGCTGATCTTGCACGACCAATTCCTATTTGTATTGGTCTTGAACTGACACTTGCCGCCCCTGTATAGCCATCTTCCCAACATTTCTGATAAGTGTGGTTTTCCTTCCTACAACCTATGCAATTCTTGTTTTGCCTCCGAGTGTCGATTTATTAGGCATATAGAAATCGGAGATAATAAGTACATAGACCTCATGGTAGGGTAACTGAGCACAGATACTCCATTTTCCAGGAAAGCCAATATGCCCCTCTAGCACCCTTATATGGCCCACATGTCATTGGCAAGATTCTGAGAGTTGCATCACATAACTAAAATGTTACATCAATCAAGCCCAGTTCATAACACCATATATGTTGCTGCCATCTATCTGACCGAATGCTGTTCACAGGATATATGGGAGGGTACCTGTAGCAACATGTAAGAAGTGGAACAGAAGACACCTGCCACAGGTACATTGAGACAATAGGCTTCAAAGTCAGGCTCCCTAATTATGGGCCGAGAGTGATAGAACATTTTCAGTAAAATACTTTATGAGGACGTTCCAGTAGTGGAGGCTATGGAGGATATACCAAATCAACCTATACCTTTTTAAGAACAGGTGTAGATTGGTTGGTCCTAGTAATAGGACTCCTCTACGGAGGCTGGTAGACCAAGGGGAATCATACTCAGAAAGGAAGACCAAGATCAGTCAGAGACTCTTAAGATGTTAACACATTGAGCTTGGACTTGCGATTGGCACTAGATGGCTCAGCCTAAAACTGATCACTTCATGACTAAAGAGACTACTAGAATGATAGTCGACAAGACTAAAGTAATATAATAGTCTATGCAGAGAACTAAGTTGAAGGCCACTGTTTAGTATAACAAATAGCACAAGCATCTCAATGGAAGAATACTATTCCGTTACTGTGAAAGGGTATGAGAAGTTACAGTGTCAAATAGTGTTCGTACTTATAAGATTCTGGATGTTCCTGTATTAAAACCAGAGTGGTACTTCAGAGGAATAGTAGTTAGAAGTAGTCCATCAACACTCAGATGTGGGATATAAATATCGCAGGGCTTCCTGAGCTTTACCAACATCATCAAGCAATGGAGAAGAGATCTTATCAATATGAAAATTGTTTTACTCTTTAAATCATTACCTTACCTATTTTATTAAGATGAGCCTTTCTTGACAGATTCTCTGATCCAAGATTTGGCCTACATCCCTTATTTATAATAGAGTTTGGCATCCGCCTAACACTATTACACTTGTAGGATACCAGTATGAATCTGGTCAAAGTTTGTGTGACTTGTTTTTCCCACAACTTCTAACTTCTTTTTTGGCCTTTCTTACTCATCCTTCTATTTGTATTTTCATGGTGGGGCTCCACCTCCCTTGACATAAGATTTATTAGTCCTTTGTCTCTTTTGTCTAAAGTCTCATCATTCTTCTCTTTTGACATCTTGGACCATCTCTGGCTTGGGTTGTTGGTCTCTTGCAAGCTTTTCTTGTGCGAGCAATACTTCTTCAAATTGACCGCATGCCTTAAGCGACTCTTCCCATTCTTGATCCATGTTATAGTTGAGAGCCAACAACCTACACATAATTTATTTGGGAAGTTTGTTTTCTACTTCCTTCCTCCTGAACTCTCCAGTCATTTGTACTCTAATGTTTAGATTGTATGTGAATGTCAGGAACAGTTCGATGCTGCCTTGATACGTTACCAGCTTCATATCTCAAAGTACTTACCTCACTGCTTCGACTCGAACGAAATGTTTGATTGAGCAAGTAGATGACTTGTTCTCAGGCATTGTCTCAGATCTGCGCATTTCTCTCACAATAGTCAGTATCCTGTGTAATCCAGATATCTATATCTTGTGTAGAGTTGGCTTCAAAGAATGGGCTTGGTTCCGATAGTCGCTTAATATTTCACGCTATTGCATTGGCAAGTGTCTCTACTATATCAGATTGTTCTGGTATTTGTCCCTGCCAATAACGGCTTGGACTTCCTTTTTTTCTTCTTCCTCCTCCTTCTTCATCATCATCATCATTGTCATCTGGATCCCCTGGATCTCCTCCCTGGGCACCTGAGGTAGTTGCATCAGCAGCCTCTTTCCCCTTTTCCTTCTCCCTCCAAGTCGGCAGAGTATAGGAGTCCTCTTCATTTTCTTCCTCTAAGAGTCAATGTAGTAGTGCGGGGGCCATTTCTGGTCGCCCCTTTGTTTTCTCCACTAATTCATTTATAGCCTTCACCATAGTTCTAATAGAGTCTTAGGTTTCTTTGGCCATTTTGTTTTGGTCTCTTTGGAGAGTCTGGATACTTTTCTGTGGCTCTTTTAGGACTTCATGTATATCTAATAACCAAGATGTAAAGCCCTTGTCGTGATGCACTATTTGATCACGAAAAAGATTGCACTCACTGTGAAGTTCTGAAACTAATTTTCTGAGAGTCTGGTCTCGAGCAAGGGCTTCTCTTTCTTGCTGACTTAGACTACTATATAACTTGGTAGTTACATTGTCATGGGCTTATTGCTACTGATCGTGCTCAGCCAGTTTAGCTGACACGTCACAGATTATAGCCACCTGTATGTCCTTCACCTCTGATTCTACTGCGGTTAACTGCATCAATAAGATTGCTATCTCATTATCGCAGAGGTCCTACCCTTCCTCCAACTTCTGTTTTACTTCTATCAACTTCAGCGCATTTTCTTGAGTTGAACCTGTAACCCTATTAAATGTAATGTTGGCTGACTCAATGGAAGTATCAATGTCTCACCGTATTTGGGCTAAGGTTATTCACAAATGTTTTATCAATTTTTTTAGTTGGACTCGTGATCTTCTGAGGGCTTTGGGGTTCCTTATCTCGATATTTGGCACATACTGGATAAGCTAGATGATCGTGGCCATTTAGGTTTTTTGATTGGCATTCAAAATCCGTGAGGACAGGATGGAAACTTGCTGAAGTGAGGGGCATCACCTAATAAGAGGACATGTGTAAACTGGCTTGAACTTCCATCTTCAGAGTTGTCTGGCCTAGTATCCATCGGTTCTCCTTCCATGATCTGTCTTGGTCCTTTTGGATGTCTCAGTACTTCGACCATCCTCTTAGAAAGTTTATTGGATAAATTTAATCTTAACGTCGTGCTAGTAGTTACTCTATCTAGTACCTTGTACCAATATTCCAATTCTCCTTTAAAAGGTCTAAGGAATTTGATGAATGGTAAATGGCACAACTGTTGAAATTTCCAATTTATTCATTTCATAAGTATATTTCTTTTAAATAACTTGCATTTCTCTCCTTAGTTATATTTCTCATTTACAAATAGATCACAAACACTACTACAGCTAGAGTATATACAATGGGTATTTCGTTTCCATTTCATGATAATGATAAGATAATTGGATATATATTTTCTTATTGCATGTGCAAGATGTTATAGTTATTTTTATTTATGTACTGCGACTCTTTCAAAACGTGAATTGCAGGTTGATTTTCCACTTAAAATCTCTCACACTATTATGGTTTATATATATTTTATTTGGGATTTCCTAGGCGGTTTTTAGGTGTCAAACTTGTTCGCACTTCTGTTTTTACCAGATTTTCCCAGTTATTCCTTTCCTTTGCTTAAATATATGCACCTGTATATATAGCTAGTTACCGCTCCGAGTGTTAGAAAGAATTAAAGACAAGAATTACTACCAATCTGCCTTCCTACTACCATACTCCTCGCTCAAATGTACCCACATTGTATCTTTAATACTGTGCCGTATTCTCATACTCAAGCTATTAAGATTGTGCCACTACGTACAAATTCAATAAGTTATGAGCCTGGCTTACTCATAGTCATACGATATATACTTACACACTTCAACAGACCCTCTACCTCTCTACCTCATGCAAATGAAATTATCGCTTCCTCCATCCGAATGGTTTTATCACTTCCCAACTACAGTTGGCACCATCTCACTTAAAATCAAACTTGTACCTCCCACAACTCTAACCACTTGAATCTACACCTTATCGCTTCCTATAGTATACAAAGGCACTCGATTGGCTCGGCCTACTATTTAAATTTTAACACAAGTACTGATACTTAAGCAACATGGATGAAAGCTCAACAGTAGCCACTGTACCTCTCCCCACAACTCATACCTCATTTGCCAGAAACATCGCCCACAATTCGAAACATTCTTAGGCACTCTCCTACAAACTAAGCTCGATTCCAAAGCTTACTTGGCCCGACAACTATAGAGCATGGTGAGACATCTCAGAATATGTCCTGTGATTATCCAGCTGCTGGGACATAGTAACAGAAATGGAGACAATACCGGAACCATTCAAGGAAGAAGACAGCGAAAACAACCAGGAGAAGATAGATGAGTTTAGAGACCAATACCAATCAGCCTTGTCCTACTTTCTTGAAACGCTTGACCTCCAATGGCTAATCCTCCTCGCAATATATAAAACACCAGTGGCTATATGGAAAGCCTTTCCCAATGAATTCGCTAGAGAAAATACATCTTCTTCGAGCAACTCAATGCAGTCCGCGATGCCATATATGATATAGACACATCAATAGCCAATCATATTAATGCATACGATACCCTTCGGAATGGAATGCAACATCGTTGCTCCTCTTCCTCTGCTGATGACTGATACACCTTACTGTTCGTTTTCCAATCGGTCCTTGAGTTGCCTGAAGCAAAAGCAGCAGTTCTTCTGCATTCCCTTCCTGAGTCAATGAGTAATATCTTTGACAACCTCCAAACCAAGAAAGACCTTACCTACGATCATGTCTACAATAAACTGTTATAATTGAGACCTTCAGTTAATTCTGAAGCAGACAAAGTGTGTAAAAGCACTGATGTCCATGGAAAAAGAAAAGGGCAGGGAAATAGTTTAAAGAACGCCAGCCAATATCAAGGAATGTACCTACTGCAAAAAGCACTACCCCACTGCGCGGTCAGAAGGACATACTTGAAATGAGTGTAATAAACTCTAGGCCGACAACCAAAAGACAAAGGAATGAAAAGCTGTTAACTCAGCTATGATCGGAAAGGAAGAGATATCAGAACCAGTCGCTACATCCTCCTTCCTCCTCTTTATACAAAGATACCCTTGCCCACTCAATTGGGTAATCAATACTGGCACAAGCTCACACATAACAAGCAACCTAGACCTTCTTATAAACTATATACCTAGTACATGTACCATTAAGTTGGGTGATGACTCTGTAATAGAGTCATGTGGTTCAGGAATGATTAGACTCATAGCCAGAACCTCAAAAGGTCATATAGCTTTTATAGTCCTGCAACGAGTACTCTTGGTTCTCCAGTTGAGTAAACGCAACTTGATGTCATGGTGCGCTGTAGTTTCGATGGGAAAGTGTTTTTCTTTACATAGTAAAGAGAAAGATATGTTCATATTAGGGAAAGATAAAAATGAAGTAGTTTGGGGAAAACTAGATGGTCAAGATTATGTTATGCAAGAAGAAAAGGAAGTAGCGAACAAGATGACTTACCAACAATAGCATGAAGTACTTGAATACCCTTCACCTCCTTACCTCCAAAACAACAACTACAGTGACAACCCATCAATCTCCAAAGTTCCTAGAGATTGGCGCTGTGAAACCTGCATGACCTCAAAGTCAACAAAGCACCAACCTGAAGCAACAAAGGACCGATGTGAAAACGCTTTCGAACTGATCCATTTGGACCTAAGTTGAATGTTTTCATCCACCTTTTATAGCAACTCCTGGTACTATATCATATTCATTGACGACTGTATACAATACACTTGAGTTTATTCTATGAAAGCCAAGTCGGATACCATAAAAGTGTTCACACAGTTCATCAAAGAAAGACAAACCTAGGATGACGCTGTTATTACATGATTCTGAATTGATAATGGAAGAGAATATGTCAACAATGAAATTCGATTATTGTTATAGAACTATGGAATTGGTTATGATAAAGCGTCTCCTTATTCTCACGAATCTAATGGTGTTTCTGAACATTACAATAGGAAAATAATCACATCAACACGTTCTATACTAATAGGACTACCGCTACAATTATGGGCTGAAGCAATCACAACTGCTGCATACCTTAGGAATGGACTCCCTCACTGATCCACAGGAAATTCAATGTCCTGTAAATCTCTCTGCAATCAAAAGCCATTGATGAACTATCTTTGCCCTTACAGGACTAAATGCTTTTTCAATATACCAAAAGAAATATGCAAACCTGGAACAAAGTTAGAGCCCTGAGCGATAGAAGGATACCTTGTCAGATACACTTCTTCCAACAAGATATACAGAATATACATCGCCTCACAGCATAAGGTTTGTGAAATGTAACAGGTTTACAGTACAAACAAAATGATACAAGTATCAACTCTATCAGAACCATTACCAGAACCAGAAACCTATGGAAATGACTTTCTACAACCTGTTCCCACTCCATATGAGCCACTAGAATCGAATGAAGAAAAGACATCTCCAAAACCAACCATGGAAGTACATCGTTTTCTACCCCCAGAAACCTCCGAAGGCTGTGATGATTCCGCAATACCAGGAGCAACCCTGAAACTACCTGGACAGCAGGAACAACTGAGGAACCACCTGCGACGTGGACCAGATCTGGAAGACTTATTCATCCACTCTAGTACTATGGCAGAAATGTCAAATTACAAGCAAATGAGGACTCCATAATATATCTCTAAGCGATCAATAGCTCCCTTAAGGAATACTGGACCTCAGCTATAGACGATGAGATAACGGCATTGAAGAAGAATAAGACTTTCGATGAAGTTGTTAGGCATATGGAAATCTGAGACAAGTGCACCGACCTCATGGTAGGGTAACTGCGCACAGACCCTCGATTTACCGGAGCCAACACCCCCCTCCGGCCCCCTTATGGGGCCCGCACATCCAAAGCTCAATGGAAGTATCACGTGGTAGGCATATGGAAATCCGAGACATGTGCACAGACCCACGGTAGGGTAACTGGGCACAGACCCTCGATTAACCAGAGTGCTGACACCCCCCTCCAGCCCCCTTATGGGGCCCATACGTCATTAGCGAGATTACGAGAGTTGCAACCCATAACTAAAGTGTCACATCAATGAAGCCCACTTCATAACACCACATACATCGCCGCTGTCTATCCGACCACATGCTGTTCACAGGATATATGAGAGGGGACCTTTGGCGACATCCGGGAAGTGGAACGGAGGAAATCCGTAGGAGGGGCATTGAGATTGTAGGCTTCAAAGTTAGGCTTCATAAACTATGGGCCAAAGGCGACGGGACATTTACAGCGAAATACTCTCTGAGGATGTCCCAATAGCAGGAGCTATTAAGGACATGCCGAATCCACCCATACCCTTTTGAGATCAGCTGTAGGTTGGTTGGTCATAGTAATAGGACCCTTCTGTGGAGGCTGGCGGACCAAGGAGAAGCATGCTCTGAAAGGAAGACCTAGATAAGTCGGAGACCCTAAAGACATTGACATGTCGGGCCTGGACTTGCGATTGGCACTAGGTGAACTGGCATGAATGTGATCACTTCGTGACTGAAGAGACTACTGGAACGATACTCAACAGGACAAAAGTAATATAATAGTCTATGCAGGTATCTAAGTTGGAGGCTGTTGTTTGGTATAGCAAATAACACAGTCATCTCAACAGAGGAATACTATTCCGGAACAACGAGAGAGTATGATAAGTTTCAGGGTCAAAAAGTGTTCGCACTTATAAGATTCTGGACGTTTGCGTATTAAAACCAGAGTGATACTTCAGAGGCATAGTAGTTAGAAGTAGTCCGCGAACACTCAGATGCGGGATATAAATATCAAAGTGCCTCCCAAGCTTTCGAGACATCATTAAGCAACGGAGAAGAGATCTTATCAATATAATATTGTTTCACACTTTAAATCTTTACCTTACTTATTTATCGAGATGAGCCTTCCTCAACAGATTCTCCAATCCAAGATTTTGGGCCTACGTCCCTCAGTTACATACTTGAGTTTGGCGTCCGCCTAACATCACGTGACATCTATCAAGAGGTCACATGTTCAATCCACACCGTTGTCAAAGTTATTTTGGTGTGAGATATTTTCTACCAACCGGATATACATGTTTGGAGCTCCCTGCACGACGGCACAAGACCTCCGACCCTGGAATTTTCTACCAATTGCATAGAGGGGACTCTGACTAGAATGCAGGAAGTCATCTGAGAGAAAGCGGTCGTTTGGTTGTTGAGTAATTAAGGACTGAAGACGGAGACCCCAGTACCCATACAGAAGTTGCAGTTGATGATACAGCGGACAGACCGATGACACCCTACCTACTGAGATCAGCTGTATGTTGGGTGGTCCCAGTAATGGGACCCCTCGGCAGAGGCTAGCAGACCGAGAGAAAGCACGCTCAAATAGAATGCCATAGCTGAAGAAGAATCCATAAGATGCTGGCACCATGGACTCTTACTCGCATGAGTCATAGGCAGCCCGACATGAACTTGATCACTTCATGAATGGAAGAGATTACTGGAGTAATAGCAAATAAGTCTAGAGTATCCAGCATAGTCTATGCGAGCTAAAGATTGGAAGCTCCTAATAGGAAGCTTAGACTAAGCTATAGAGTGGTGTGCTCGTTCTCAGGGTCAAACAGTGTTCGCACTTAAGTTGAACTCTAGAAGAAGGCGAGCAGTACATAGTTAGTAGGAGGATTGCAAGTACCCACTAGTTACTATAAGTAAGATTGACTCACTCTGAGTTGATGAGAGATCATCAAGCAATGGAGAAGAGATCTTATCAATATAAAATTGTTTTACGCGTTAAATCTTTACCTTACCTATTTATCCAGACAAGCCTTTCTCGACAGATTCTGCAATCAAAGATTTGGCGTACGTCCCTCAGAATTATACTAGAGTTTGGTGTCTGCTATAACAGAAGTAGATAAGCTCATGGGAGGGAAAATTATCGATAGTAAGTGGGTATACAAAACAAAATGAAATGCTGGTAGTACATAGGAAAGATACCATATAAGAGCCATAGCCACAGGTTTCTCACAAGTATCTGAGTTCGACTTTGAAGACACCGTCACACTAGTTATCCATTACGAATCACTCCATTTCCTTCTTGCGGTATGTACCAAAAACTAGTGGTGACCACGACAATTCGATGTTAAATCTGCTTTCATTTACGGTGAATTGAAAGAAGAGGTCTATATGCGACTGTTACCTGAGTACAGTAATGGAGACAAAGTATAGTATCTTAACCGATGTCTATATGGACTTAAGCAATCTGCAAATGAATGGTATGCTCTTCTCGCTAGATACTTAATCTCTAGAGGCTTTACAACATCCTCCCCTGACCCATGCATGTTCATGCGCAATAAACACGAGATTTACGTATCAGTTCATATTGAAGACATCACTATATACTTGGCCGAAACCCCAGTAGCCACCTCCATGATAGAAGACTTGAAAAATGGTATTCAAGATTACCGACTTAGGAGAAGCTACATTCCTGCTCAGCCTCTATACCGCGTATACAACAGATGTTATACATCTTACCCAACAACAATACATCATGTCAATACTCAAAAGGTACTCCATGGAAAACTCATGTTCTGTCTCCACACTTTTACCGAAAGGCATTCAACCACTGAAAGGAACCGAAGAGGAACAGATACCTGACGCTTCCATATACCAATTAATAATAGAATCACTTATGTATTTTACTACTGGCACAAGATCCGACCTAGCATATACTATTTCATTTCTGTCTCAATTTTCTTCATGTCCTATGGAACAACACCTCAAGGCTGCAAAACCTGTTTTAAGATACATCAATAGTATAAAGAATATTGGACTCCACTACCCATACACCACTACAAACGCTATCGATACCTATATCGATACTGACTTCACTGCTTGTTTAGACACTCACCATTCCTTTACAGGATACATTGTACTTTTCAATGGTCCTTGTATCTACTGGCAATCCAAGAAACAAGTCTTAGTCGCAATATTTATAATCCAAGTAGAATATGTAGCTATGTCACTGGCTGCACGACAAATCCAATGGTACATCAAAGGTCTTAAAGACATCTGCCAAACCTTACCTTTTGCCTTACATGCCTATAATACTGGGGCAAATTTCCTAGCGACAAACCATCAGTTAAACGAACGAACAAAATATATCAATATACATTTCTATAAAATAATCGAAGAAATTGATAACAGCTCATTTACACTACTTAAGGTTGCATTGTCTGAAAGCATAGCCAATATATGTATTAAGACTTTGGCGAACTCGGTACATGAGTGTCTAATGGGATTGTTGGGCTGTAGATAATGAGGGGAAGTATTGAAATTTCCTATTTATTTGTTTTATAAGTATATTTCTTTTAAATAACTTGTATTTCTCTCTTTAGTTATATTTCTGGTTTACCTATAGATCACGAACATTACTACAGCTAGAGCATATACAATGGGTATTTTGTTCATATTTCATGATAACGATGGGATAATTGGATATATATTTTCTTATTGCATGTGCGAGATGTTTCGGTTATTTTCATTTATATACTGCGACTTTTTCAGAAGGTGCATTTTATGTTGATATTCCTCTTATAATCCCTCACACCATTATAGTTTATATATATTTCATTCGAGATTTCCTAGGCAGTTTTTCAGGGTCAAACTTGTTGGCACTTATGCTTTTACAAGATTTTCCTGTATATTTCTTTTCTTCGCTTGAGTATGCGCACCTGTATATATAGCTGGTTACCACTCCGAGTATTAGAAAGAATTAAGGACAAGAATTACTACCACTCTGCCTTCCTACTACTATACTCCTCACTCAAGTGTGCACACAGTATATCTTTAATACTGTGCAGTATTCTTGTACTCAAGGTATTAAGATTGTACCACTATATACAAATTCAATAGCAGCAATACTTCTTTCCGAGATGCTGCAAAAGAGTTGGAGCAATCAGACTTTGGGTTTAGAACCTGAATTTCTTTTTTCTGAAAGTTTAGGATGTACTTGTAGTACATATATGTGTCTGAATTGATCCCATGTTATGATCCTATAAAGGTTTTGTGAACTATGAGGGTTCTGAAGTCTCGATAAATTCGCTTTGAGAGCTGAGAGTGGAGTTTGTAGTAAACTCGTGGTTGATATAGTGGGCCTTGGTAACAGGAAAACTGTCAGTATACTGTTAAGCGAATGCCAAACTCTAGTATAGCGAAGGGACGTAGGCCAAAATCCTTGATTGGAGAATCTGTTGAGAAAGGCTTGTCTCGATAAAACAGGTAAAGTAAAGTTTTAGAATGCAGAACAATATTTTCTTATAATGATAAGATCTCTTCTCCATTGCTTGATGATCCCTCATCAGTCTGTATGAACTATCTTTTATCATACTCCATGTATTAAAGTATATAAATTATAATAATAACTTTGATCTCAGAGCGAGTTGAACACTTGACCTTGTACACCAATACAAAAGTCATACCAACTGAGCTACAGTATATGGTATTATTAAGTGGGCTTTAGTGATGTGACATTTTAGTTACAGGACACAACTCTTGAAATCTCGTTAATGACGTGCGCGCCCCATAAGGGGGCCAGAGGAGGGTGTTGGCTCCTGTAAACCGAGGATCTGTGCATAGTTACCCTTCTGTGAGGTCTGTGCACTTGTCTCAGATTTCCATATGCCTAACAGTTGGTGAAGGTCTATGAGTTTATACCGTTGCAAAATATATTGAACTATATATATTAACTTGAAATAATAAATTTACATACAATTATAAAGTTATATTGAGCAACAATGGCATGAATGGTGTCGATCAACATGAATGGTAGTGAGGAACAAGAATGGTGTTGAGATACAATAATAGTATTGAGCCACAAAAGTGAGCTATTGAGCCACAAAAATGACATTGAGCTGTCCAGTAACATTGAGCTGTCGGGCACTCTCTTGAGTGCCCCCGAAAAGCGAGCTTGCCAGCTTTCGGGGGTTGTGGCTGGCAATCCACAACCCTGGCACGGTTACCCCCCCCCCTACATCTATCTGTTGACGTGGGAGTGTATGTAGTACTGGGGTTAACCTCATAAGTCGTTAGGGTTGCAAGTTGGGAAGACGTGACAAGCAGCGGCTTGGCACACACATGTATTTCACGTTAGGTAGCAGCGGCGGTGTAGCTGGAAAATATAACAAGCAAGTTCCTTCCTCTCCACGATCGGTGCCTACACTATCCATCTCCTTCCATTTTCCATCACGCAAGTCCCAATCCTTTATCCCCGTTTCCCAGCTAAGAAAAGACAGTACCCAAAGCCTCCTGCTGCCGAGCAGCCTTCCTTCCTTCCCTACTTCCCACCAGCCCCGTTCCCGTTCCCATCTCCGCTCCTACAGCCACTATCAAACCTCTTTCTGGCACAATCGACCGCGAACGACTACGAACCAATTCACAGACGAACCGCGATCAAACAGAACGTATACGGCAAAACCAAACGTTGGTAACAGGAGGAAGAAAGGGTGGGGGGCTAACCGGATAGCAAGCCGGCCAGTCGACAAAAAACAGGTGAACGGTAAGTGGCACCCGCCGGAATGGTTGATGGCTGACGGTAATAGGAACAATTTAACGATATATCGCATACGGGCGAACGGCGAACAAACGATAACGCAACGGATACGGGAATGGATGAGGGTGGTAGGATGTGAGCATGCCGAGCAGCATCTCCGGCTTTCCCATAGTTTCCAACAATATGCCCCTTTTCGGCTCGACTAAAGCCCCCAAAACTAGTGACCTTTTGTGTACAAGGGAGGAACAGAGCTTGGAACAGCAGTAGGGAATGTTACTAAATGCAGTTTGTTATACATACCATACTTCTTCGCTTTTGACGAGTCTGAAGGGCTATTCCCCTCATCACACAGCACGCCAAAGTATAGTAATGTGACAATAAGCAAAACGCGCAAAAAGCCGCAGAGGTTTTCAAGGGCCGCAGCGTTTTTGATTCGAAAACATATTCTAATTAAGAAGGATAAAAAATTGGTTGCACAATTTATAATACCTATAGCTGAAGCACAGCGTGCGAGTTTTCCAAACTTTTATATCCGGTAAATCCAGCATAGAAGAGATACGAAGTGTGAAACATGGGTTGCGATGTATCATTCTCATTGAGAAAAGACACAGTTGTTTGAGGAGGCAAGTTGCCTCGAAATCCATAGCATCCAACGCCTGGTTACACTAGAGGAATCGGGGTACGATATCCCCCGCTTTCTTCCATATCTGTGTGTGAATAAATTTTCTGTTTCTGTTTCTGTAAGCTTTTTGACTGGCGACGGTGGGACAATTGTGTGGCTTGGAAACCCCTGGTTTTGGTAAGCTTCAAGTGTTCCCATTATCCCCTAACCCTCGCTTCTATGCCATAGTTGTTGGCCACCAGGGAAAGAGAGAATGGAGCCTGATTGCGTACTGTCGGTATTGGAGCGGGCGAAAGATAAATAGAAAAGGAATGTAATAAAGCTGAGGTTCACATCACGGGAAGCTCAGAAATAACGAAGGCAAGAGAAGGAGGCAAGTGATGGGAAAAGGGGAATCTCATACGTGAATAATGCGGGATGGCTGTGAAGTTATGGCCTGACGGAGAAGAGATGAGGAAAGTCAAGTGTAGTCTAACGGCGAAGGGAGTTGCGAGGACCGGTAGCGGAGAACCAATTGTGAAACGGGACTACTGGTAGGGAAACCACTCGTGCAAAGGTTGTGGCTAGCCACCACAACCCAGGAATTCTGGCTGACTCGCAAGCGTAGGCGCTCATGCAGAATCACTGTTGATATTCAAAGTTACTGACCAAAAATTTGCGGTATTGAAAATTGGACTAAGCTGGTGGGGGTAGCTAGCCAAAAACAGCTAGATATACCTTCATAGTCAGAGTGGAAGGCTCATGTTTTGAATGGGTGACTGGAGGTTCGTTTTCAATGTGCAGTTGATGATTGGAATGTATTTCTTTACAATCATACACCATCTCTGGGACACGTAAATTGCTTACACCATCCAACAACAAATTCTATCAGCACATAAATCTGTGCAGTCTTGTTCGAACATTCTGCAAGAGATAGCGTGGTAATCAGGACCACCCCCCCTGGGCTTAGTAGAACAATTGGTATGTTTGCATTCAGGCGGCATAATTAAGTTAAGTCTATATGGTATAGAGATTGGAGACAACTTACTGGAATGATACTTGATACTACCAGATTGATAAGAACTCTGACAAATTCCCAAGCCAAGCATGGAAGATATTTTCTGGGTCAAACAGTGTTCGGGGAGAGATGAAATTGGTGAAAGTTGTATGGGAGTGAAACACGTTAATCAAAATTTTAGTACGAGTAGTAAATGTCCGCAAAGTAGCGCTAATAGCGAGTAACCAGTAATTGAATCACTATACCGTAGCCGACGATCGACCCGAGATCTTAGCGTGGCTCTCGCCACTTGAGCCCTGCATCCGACACCAAGACATTCGAACCCGCCGGGCCGACAACGTGGGGGAATGGCTGCTGCGAACCGAAGAATTTCAAATGTGGTGTGATGGCGCTGGGGCCGGGTGGATCTGAGAATCCGACTTTATTCTGCCGTGGCGATCCGGCAGTCGGCAAGACTTATTTTAGGTGAGAGACGGCGCTGGGAGAAAACTAAGGGATGGTGGTGCTGATGAGCAGCGATACTAGTTTTCTGGTGACAGAAACGTTATGCTATAAGGCTAGAGAGGAAAATGTTGCTGTTGCATGTTTCTCTGTTGATTTCGCAGCGAGGGAGGAGGAGTCTCCGACAAACATGCTGGGCTCGCTACTGAAACAGATTGTCAATGGATTGGAAGGATCCCGGACGAGATAAGTAACACATTTCAAGATTACAAAAAGGTCATTGGTGGAAGGGGACTACGAGTGCCCGAAATTGTGAAGATGCTGCAGGTTGTCACATCTTTACAGCCGACATTCATTTGTGTTGATGCACTGGACGAATGCGTGGAAGGGCACCGACCTCAGGTTCTAGATTCGTTAAGACAAATTCTGGAGAAGTCCCCAAACATGCGACTATTCCTAACCGGAAGACGGCACATCCGGGACGAGATTGAGGGGCATCTTGGTGGGAGAGCGGCAGTTTTATCCATAAAACCCGACGATGATGAAATTGCAGGATATATTCGGATGAGATTAAGTAAGGATACATCTTTAGACGTGATGGATAGTGGTCCGGAGGCCGAAATCATCAAGAGCATTGCCGAGAATATTCCCGAAACGTAAGCGAGCACTATGATGGGAAAAGGGTTTCACATTTATCACTAACAGTAACACAGGTTTCTACTCGTTTTCCTGGCCACACTGGATGCTATCCTTCTGTAAACCACAACTTATGCTAGGCGGAAAGAACTGAGAGCACTGACGGGGGGCTTGGATTTGAAGGGTATTTATGGTGCGACTTGAGAACGGATACAGGAGCAGGGTGGGGAGAAATCAAGGCTCGGGATGGCAGCTTTGATGTAGATCTCGCATTCGGAGCGGCTATTACAACTCGATGAACTTTTGCACGCCCTAGCAGTCGAGATAGGATCAACGGATCTGAATCTCGAAAACATTCCTTCGGTGGAGACCTTGTTGAGCTGTTGCTTCGGGCTTGTTTTCGTCGATAGGGAGACCTCGGCCGTTCGCTTGATCCATTTCACTCTCCAGGAGTACCTCTACACCTGCACGAACCTCTTTGGTGCAGCTCATTCGATAATGGCGGAAACCTGCCTTACATACCTCAACTTTCAGACCACTAAGGAGATTTCATCCGCACTCTTTGCTGTCCCCCGGTCAACTCCACTCCTCGAATATTCTTCTTTATATTGGGGTGTCCACGCTAGGAGAGACGCTTCAAGGAGCATGGTATCACTTGCTCTCAAGCCTTTCGGTCAAATCGAAAGCCATATATCTACAAAGTTGCTCTTAGCCGATATTGTGTCGAAGACCGGTCGATGCAATGGTGATATCCCTATCAACGGCCACCTGGTCGGGTTTACAGGACTGCATTATGCATCAGTTTTCGGTATTGTCGAAATCGCAACTGCTCTCATGGGCCAGCCAAATTGCGATCTCAACAAAGGGGATTGTCTTGGCATTACGCCCCTCATATGGGCTGCCATTATTGGTCAGGAGGAGATAGCAAAACTGTTGTTAGAATGGCAGACTGTCATTCCCGACAAACCGGATAAATGCTTTCGACGAACAGCGCTCTCATGGGCAGCGAGGAGTGGACATGAAGGAATAGTGAGGATATTTCTTGGCCGGGCATCTGCCAAGGCCGACGGTACAGATCGCTGGTGGGGCAAGGCGCCCCAAGTAGTGAATGTGGTCCTAGGGAGGAGATATGTCGGTCCTAACAGGCCAGATAAATACGGTCAAACGCCAATCTCGCTGGCTGCGGAAGAGGGCCATGAGGGAGCGGTGAAGGTGCTATTAGAAAGGAGGGATGTTAAACTCGATGCGGCTGACGGATACGGTCGGATGCCTCTCTTGTATGCTTCCAGCAAAGGGAGTGAGGGAGTAGTGAAGATGCTATTGGAACGGGGAGATGTCGACATCGATAGAACTGACACCGATGATGAAACACTGCTCCTATCAGCTGCCGAGGGCGGGTATGAGGGAGTAGTGGACCTACTATTGGCAGGGAAAGGTATCAACCCCAACAAACCAGGAAAAGCTGGCCAGACACCACTCTCGCAGGCTTCTGCAAGAGGGTCTGATGGAGTAGTGAAGCTACTCCTAGGCCGGGAAGACATAAACGCCGATTTCTCAGACAACCATGGCAAAACACCGCTCTCGTGGGCTGCCGGGAATGGGCGTCATAGTGTAATGAAGCTGCTGTTGGGACGGGAAGACGTCGGCATCGGTTTCCGAGACAGTTATGGCAAATCACCACTCTCATGGGCTGCCGAGAATGGGCGTCATAGTGTAATGGAGCTGCTGTTGGGACGGGAAGACGTCGGCACCGGTTTCCGAGACTACTATGGCAAAGCACCGCTTTCGTGGGCTGCCGTGAACGGGCACGATGGAGTAGTGAAAGCTGCCGTTAGGATGGGAAGACGTTAACCCCAGCATATCCGACAAAAACGGTAAAACACCACTCACATGGGCTGCTAAGAATCGCCATGTAAGACTCATGAAGCTACTACAAGCCCGGACATCCACAAACCCCAGCTTTGCTTAACCCCAACAATACAATGTCTTTCTTATAGTCCTCAAAAATCGCTATGTGCCCCCCCCTTGTACATACACCCTTGTGTCCACCAGCTGCCCCATCTTCTTCTGGGTCGCATGTATGTCTGGAGCTCGCACTAATCCCGTCGGCATCGCTGCCCCTCCCTTCTCCTCCCCCTCCTCCCCGATCCAACTTAAATTATACCTTTGAAGTCGCCACCGCCTGAGATTAATGCTGCGGACCTAACATGCATATGACTCTCCAGGCATTTACGGGTGTTCGAGGTGGCTGGGTCAGTATTCGTGATTCCATCCTGGTACCTTACCTTGCGGCGTATGAGTTAGGATGTGCTATTCTTACAGCTTACGGGAATTTTCAGTCTATGTTTCAGTTTCAGTCTTGTTCCTTCTGTCTCATAGTATCGTGTTTGGGTTTATTTTTGACATCGTTTCCTGCTTATAGATTCTGAATTTTGTCCGGCTTTCATTGTGCCCAAATATTCTCTTTCCTCCGAGCGATATGTATCCTATAATTTATTTCTAGTATTCCCTTTTGCCCTATTCGCAACTATTGAGGAAACGGAATCCCAATCACAACCTCGGGCTACCCACTTTGGCCAGGTGGATGGAGCTCAAGGCGTCATGGCCGAACGCCTTGCGACGTCCTGGCTCATTCCCGAACCGGCGTCAGAATAGCGACGGGGGTGGCGCTTGTATAGGGTGTAATTGACCGCTATGATTTGGGTTCTCACTTTACTGCTCCCATGCTCTTCGGCACTCGAATGGGTGTGATTGTTCGTCGACTGACTGATCGCTGCTAGCTAGGGGGTGAGCCAATGTAGGCTATTGTCGATGGTGAACTGTGCCCTAGTACAGTACAGTACCCGCACGTGCTTCTGGCGCTGGGTGGCATGTATAATAAAAGCACAGATTTGGGGAAAGGGAAAAAGGAGTATAACTAGTCGTTTGCCACGGTGTCGAGGCGCGAAGACAAGAACGGGGCTCGGCGCTGATTGCCGAAGAAGGCGAATGTTGAAGTTCACGAACTATTATAGTGCGATCGAGGGAGGCTGGATTGCGCAAACTTTCACTCCTTCTCTATGTCTGGTATGATGATAGTGGGCGACGGTTGAGCGGTACACAGGTGTTGAGGTAATGGACCTGCCCGGGGGGCGGGGGTGTTACAAGTGATGTTTATACCTGTGATATTCTCGATAAGGACAGGTTTTAGAAGGAACTTGTTATTGCGAATGAAGTGTTACGAATATATAGTTGAACAAAACAGAAGACGAGATTATGTTCAAAGGATTCTCCGAGAAAGAAAAAAGGAGAGAGCAGAAAAAGACAGGAGAGGAGAGGGAGAGAAAATATAAGGGTGCAGTATTGGGAAGCAAATATGAAGAAATCATAGGGATGCAGGATTACGCAGGATAGCAACAGTAGTGTTCTAGGTTAGAGAAAAGCAACGTGGGGTCTACATTCTAACGGGAAGACCTCCCGCTTTCGGCTGGGTTATTGGAAAATTTAGCGGAAGAACGGTCCGGAAATATTTCCACAGATGCTTATTCGTCCCCTACAGCGAAGGGGGCGAGCGGCGGGGGTGAGATTCGTCTTAGTCAGGCACGACTTCCTATGCTGGATAATATCAGTTGGGTTTTAATCGTCCTTGGAAACCGATGGCGATGCGGCGGATGGTGGGCCAACATAAATTCAGTAAAATTGCTAGTATTCGCTTTTTCGATCCCTGCCCGATTGTCACAAACCGGGGGATGCAAGTACTGTACTAGTCATACGGGCAATGGAATGCAGTCCGATGCGATGCCGATTCAACGCCGCTGGCGAAGGGGCTCGTAGTAACCAACCCTCTCCCAACTCGATTACCGCTATGACACCTCCGTGCTTTCCCAGGGCTGTACTTTTTCAACCGAGCTTCCGAAGGACAGTGGGACGCTGGCAAAAGGCAAGTGGTCAAGAAGAAAAAGAAATATAACATGAATGAGCTCCTACAAATCTGAATAAAGTACGATCTTCACTTTTTGCCAATGCTACAACGGAGCCCGGTGATGGGGGGGGCATCAGCACGGTGCTTACCCGAGCGAGGAAGAGGGATATGGATCTCGTTGAAAAGGCCAAAGCTGGCGGAGTTGCCCTAGCTAAGGATAAGGGTGCTGGTACGCACCCGGGAGTGGGTTTCGAGGGGGAGTGCAAAAGGTGCAATCCGGAAAACGTGTCGGAAAGGGCACGAGTGCAGGGTCAGGACCCATCAAACCCTCCCCCGCTCCAGACAGCAAAGCCGAGGGTATACACCGGAAGGAATCTCGGCTATGCCAGCGTGTGACGGCGGATGGGGCTGTGGAGAGAGGAGAAACTGGAAGGGGCGGGGAGGGCGGGGAGGGCGAGGAAGGAGATGGGGGAGAGGTAGTGGAGGAAAATAGCTCTGACAAGGACGATAATGGAGAGAATTGCTGGGATGCAAACCCTTGCGCGGGCTTCCGCATTTAGGCCCTGGATAAGGGCTCAATGGTTGAAGTCGCTCGTGCTACCGAGGAGGAACTCAGGCGTGCCCAATCGGGATAGCGCGGCGAAGGATGCTGCTACGGTGCAAAGCGTCTAAAGGTGGGCCCTCCGGTGGAACAGCGATCCCGTGGCAACCGATCGGAATTGAGCCAATAATTGCCAAGACATGATGAGTAAGGTGAAATGAGACACATCCAGGAAACAAGTGAAACAGTGGATAACGCAGAAATAAATAGAATTAAATTTATATAATTAATATAACATTGTAAATTCAGTAAACAAAGATGAAAAGAAGGGCTATCAATGGCCTTGAGCTAAGGAAACACGATGGTGACTTTTATAGATAACATTCGAAAATTGAGTTGTGCCAAACTTTAATCCAGCATAGTAGGCATCAGATCCAATAGCGCGCATATGCTTGCGTTTTTTCTCAACACGTGGCATGGTGATTGTGGCTCAGAATTGACTTCGGAATTGTTGATAATGGTGGTTGTATATTAGGCTTATAACTTTACAATTATTCAGTATTACCTTATCTTAGTCATCTACACTTCACAGTATTTTTCAGCATGGTACTAGGTAGATTCTGTCACATGTTCTGCTCTTACCAAAATTTTCACTTTTTAATTTCTTACTACATTTTCCTTCAGGCTTTAATAAATAAATAAAAAAGCACTTGCCTCTTCTCCTTTCAAATGGCTTTATCTCAGCGCTTTTTTCTTATTAAAATTTTGTGTTGTAGTTGACTAGTAGAGAATCGCATTTGGCCTATTCAGAGGGTCCGTGTAACTGGTGCTGATTACTGGTTTAGGATTTTCAGGTATCAGTTGATATTGTTTATGTTTTGAATTTGTTTCAGGAAACGAGGTATGCCTCTAGCCTGATAGTATAGGGTTTGATACTCTATATGTTTTATGTTTGGTTTTGAGTATCGGTTTGATACTGTATATGTTTTATGTTTGGTTTCAAGGCTACCATTTGGGAGTCTTATAAGTTGTGAGAAGTAAGGCTCCGGGTAGCCTACGAAGTGTATTTAAAGAACTGCGATTCTTCATGTTAGAAGAGGCAGACTTCAGCAGACAGAGTTTTCAATAGACTTGGTTGAACAGTTATTCTCTTCAGTTCGCTTCAAGAATCTTTAGTTTGAGATCTACCAAACATCTCGGAGACTTCAGTAGTCGCGATATAGTAAGAAGTCTATTCAACAACCTCGGCTAAAGCCTCCAGACCTTGATTCGCTAGTTACCTCCTTGGTACAGAACAAAGCCAGTTAAACCCTCGATTACCACATCCCCCGGGAAGCGGTTACAAGCAACAAGAATGGTGTTGAGCCACAAAAGTGACATTGAGCCACAAAAGTGACATTGAGCCACAAAAATGACATTGAGTCACAAAAATGACATTGAGCTGTCCAGTGACATTGAGCTGTCGGGCACTCT
>JACCEG010000054.1:0-55578 GCA_014065205.1 Tuber brumale
ACTCACAACTGTGAGTCATACCAAAACATCATAAACTAATCATATGACCAAAGTGGTCATATGTGCAAAACCCATGACCTCTAAATGAGGTCATGTGCGAAACATAACATATTATCATAACCATATCATGTGACCGAAGTGGTCATATGTGCGAGACCCATGACCTCTAATGAGGTCATGTGCGAAACATAACATACCTATGACTCATAACTATGAGTCATGTGAAAACCTCTTCCTTGCTAAGCCACATTCGTGACATTGGATCCCAAGTCTAACAAGACTTTAACTTTGTATCGCTTATTGTATATGTGGAGGTAAGCGATCCCTTCCGGACAGTTGTATCGTTTTGGTTTTAGAGAATCTAACTCCACACAGTTAGCGTGGATAAGATTTTCTTGGTTCTTTCGTTTAGGCATTATTGGTGTTAGGTGTAGGTAACAAGATGTTTGTTACTACGCCCGTGTAGTTTCGACTATTGAGGTCTCTTCAGATAAACTAGTAACTCTTTAGCTCTAACAATCTGGGTCTATATACTTAAGCGGTGTTTCACCGATACGTAATTGCGCACAACCAGTTTTCAGGCTGTATGCCTTCTCCCGACATGCTAGACCTAGGCTCATAGCAGACTTTCCTGTGGTTATTAGCCATTTTACTCCCCTGATGTGGGGTTCCCGTTTTTACTGAATCCTTTCCCTTAGGGTTTCAGTTATCCATCCTGCTCCCTCAGAGGAGCCTTACGCACCAAAGCGGTACATCCCTATCCTACACTCTGGCCAGAAGGCAAGATAGTACATATGTATAATACGACTTAGACTCGTGTAGTAGGTGGAATGGCTCAGGTCGGTTGTCCTCCTGTCGTGTATTATTATCTGGTAGATCTTGCATTGCTATGTCTCAACTTCTTCGGTATAGTAACTTGGTTGCACACGTGTAGCAGGCAACCACTAAGTGACTCGAGGAACTTCGTACTATTGGCTCCCTGGCCATGTAGGCATGTTGACTATCCTCTCTTTCGATCGAGACTCTCCATATATTGATTCCTGTATTCGTGCTCTCAAGTCCCTCGTAGTGTCCCTTCACTTGGAGCCTACTTGCATTGATCCTGAAAGGAGAGAGTCGCTTCATGCCGCTTTGATCATTTTGAGTTTCGGCTCCCATAGTTGCACACGGACTACCCGATCCCTGTTGTGGTCGGTACCAAATACACCCCAGCCAAAGGGGGTTCCCATTTCGATTCCAGCTGTCTTTAGACACTGAACACTCAAACGCCATCGCCATTGGTGCCAATGAACTGACCAAGATCAGTTCTTCATCGTCCACCTGTTCCCAGATCGTATTGACTCGTGCTGGGTTCTGGACGGTCACAAATTTGCGAGCTAATTTAGGCTTTACAATAGCTGATCTTTCTCGTCGAATTCCCATTTTTATTGGTCTTGAGCTGACCGTTGCCGCCGATATATGGGCATCCCCCCAACACGTCTGGTAGGTGTGGTTTTTCTTTCCACAACGTGTACAATCTCCCTCTTTCCTACAAGTATCTATTATACTCTGGGGAATACCGGTATGAGCCGCGCCGAAGTTTGTGTGAATGGTCTTCGTTGCACTACCCAACCTCTTCCTAGGCTTTTCCGACTCATTGTCCCTTTTCCGCTTTCGTGGTGGGGCTCTACCTCCCTTGACATAAGGTTTAGTATCTCGTTATCGCTTCGGTTTAGAGTCCCATCTGTCTTCTCTTTTGACCTCTTGGACCACTTTAGGCTTGGGCAGTTTATCTCGCCAAATTCTTTCTCTGGCCAGAAGTCCTTCTTCTGACCGACTACACAGCCTTAGCGTCTCTTCCCATTCTTGATCCGTTGTATACCGCATGGCCAACAACCTGCGCACAATTTGTTTCAGAAGTTTATCTTCTACTTCCTACCTCCAGGACTCTCTGGTCATGCGTGCACGAATGTTATGGTTATACATGACTGTCAGATAACGCTCAATACTACCATTGCACTGGACTAGCTTCATTACTTGCAGCGCTAGTCGTTCGGCTTCCACTGGGGCAAATCATTTGATCATATCGTGTTCGAAACGAGTCCATGTAGCCAGCTCTGGCTGCTGTGTTTTCCCTTGAAGTGCGTCCATAGCCTTCCGGTACCAAATTGTATAAGGAAGTACAATGTCTCTTCTCGTACGGCTGAGCGCATATATGACTCGTTCCCGTGGGTCATCCCAGATCCGTAGGTTTCGTTCGCAGTAGTCGGTGCATTGTAAAATTCACACATATATATCTTGTGTAGGTTTATCCTCAAAGAATGGGGGTGGCTCTGATGGTCGCTTGATGTTTAGTGCCATTGCATTGGCAAGGGCTTCTGCCATGCCAGACTGTTCTGGTGTTTGTCCTTGCCTTCTCTGGCTAGGACTTCCTCTCCTTCTTCCTCTCTCATCATCATCGTCATCATCGTCACTGGGATCTCCAGGGTCACCTCTCTGGGCACCTGAGGGGGATGCATCAGCGGCTTCCTTGCCTTTCCCCTGATCTCTCCATTTAGGCAGAGCATAGTATTCTTTGTCATCCGTTTCCTAGATGGCGGGTAAGGGTGTGGGCCCTGCAGCTTCAGGACTTGGTGCGGTAGTCAACATCCTGTTTATTGACGCCATTAATACTTTTAGGGTATTATTCGTCTCATTATTCTGCTGCTGTTGCTGGTCTTGTGACCTGCGAATCTCCACTTGGCGAGTAGTCTGGTCTAGGCGCATTTGTCCTAGGGTACGGTTAACTTCTCTTTCCCGCATGGTGTATTGATTTCTGAATTCTAGGAATTTCGCCCTTAGGTTGATGACCATTTGTTCCAACGTTTGATCTCGAGCTAATGCCGCCTGGCTTTCTTCCCCGTGTGTTCCATGTAACCTCGTGGTTACCTCTTCATGTTCCTGTTGATGCCTATCTTGAGCATCTATTTTCCTTGCCACTTCCCATATCATCTCCTCTTATATCCCCTTGATTTCCCTTTCCATGCCTGCCAGCTGCATCAGTAAGATTGCAATATCGTTATCGTGGACATCTTGTCCATTAGCAATTTACTGTTGAACCTTAATTAATTTTAAGGTATTATCTTGGGTGGCTCTCTTCTGATGTTTGAAGGCGATATTGGCTTGGTCGAGCGAGGTATCTATATCCTGCCTTATTCGACCCAAGGTTATCCCAAGACGGGCAGCCAACCTTGCCCAATTTGCAGCATGGTCTCCTCCTGGCTTTGGCATGGAGGATCGTGATATCCGATGTGTGCTTGCAACACTAGAGGATCAGTGAGAGGGTAAATTTCCTCTCTGGAATGTGGGTTCATAAGGTGTTGACGGGAAGGGACTCGATATAGTCGAATCATCGGTTTTAGCCGTCATATCGAGTCCGGTATTCATGGGTTCTCCTGCCCTTATTCTTTTTCTCAGGTCTTGAGGTATCTCAGCTATAGTGATACTTTCCATGTAGGCTAATTGCTCTAATAGTCCTGGATGCGTAATTTCTGGTACTTCGTACCAGAGTTCTTGATATCCTTTAAAGGGTTTAAGGAATCGTATGTAAGGTATCCAACGTTTGAGATACTCTAGAGGTGTAGGTATGAAAGGGTTCGGTTGATCTGATTCTGGACTCAAAATCTGAATTTCCCTTTTCTCAAAATTTAAAATGTACTTGTAGTACATATAAGGATGTGTTAGGCCCAGGCCGAGGGGATGTCTGGTCCGCGGATGACTGTGCCTAGTTTCTTGTTATCGGAGTACTGGGTACTCCACTCAACAAAGTTTTCTGACTTGGTGGAACTCCACTCGAAGTCCGGACCGTACCAGGTACGTTATATGCAATTGAATTGATCCATCGTTGGTATGGTTCCGGAAGACTAGCCTCAACACCAACTTTGAAACAAAAAAGTGTGACAATTTGCCACGCAACGCCAAGTGTAACGCTTACAAATCTGACTTCACAGCCACACTGGTTCTACAACCCTAGTACAATAACCTTCAAGGGCTTGATATTTTATCTCTGCATTGTATATTTCTAGTATAATAGGTTGTGATTCCAAGTATGATATCATATAAAATTAAAGAAATTCCTGTATTAGATCTCTAATATGCAAATTATAATAAATACATTTAAATTATAGAATAAAATGAAAAATACAAATACAGTTATACAAGATGATGTATTTTAAACTTCAGACTCAGAAATCCGTCTGTGAGAAGAATATCGTGTATAAACATATCTTTTGAAATCCACAGATCCATATACCATGTCATTACGGTATGCCTCCATCATACGTAAAGTTCGCTGATAGTATTTCCAAATCAATTCATTTGGTATTTCAGCTAGTGCTTGTGGTACAATACGAACTAGGGATGAGAAAGAATATTCACAATTTGCCCTTGTATAAACTTTGGCACGTCCCCAGAAATATTCTATGAAGTTTAGCTCACAGTGAAATGTAGGATAAAAGATTACCTGATGTCCAGCAGCTTCAATAACTTCCTGAATTTGTGTCTTTTGTGCATGAAAATCAGGTTGTGAAGATAGGAGTGCACGAACACAACAGTTTGCATTGGTGGCTCTCTTGCAGGCTGGATTTGGTTTTCGATCACCTGGTAATTTTCCAGGAATAGAACATTGAGTTAAAAGTTTTCTTCCCTGTGGCCAGATACCTCGCTCCTCTAATACAATTCGTAACCCTTTTAAACGACCATCTGGCAGCATCATTGACTGCGATTGAATGGTATTTGGAGTATAGGGGTGAATAAAAAATCCATCTCGCATAGGTACCGTGTTTTTACCCCCAGGTGTCAGGTTCATATTTCCCACATATAGAGCATCAGTAGCATACTTGTGGTGAATCTTAGCATTATCGAATGCAAATAACGCTTGACATCCTGGAAATGTGGCTTCAAACAATGAAATTGCTTTTTCTTGAAGTTGCTTTAAAAGCAGTTCTCCGGTCCACCATACCTCTCCTCCACATTTGAGGATTTCACAAACATCTCCATCTCCCAGTCTTCCAACTGGCGTCAAAAAATCTGATACGTGAAGTCCTTGGCCACGACCCTTTTTACGAATAGGTGCCTTGTCCTCGTGGACCCAAATCTTTTTGCGTCCATCATTAGAGTTAAATGTGAACTCATCGTGTGCAATAAAGACCAGTGGCTGCTTGTTGCTAGGATAGGTCTTAGGAATTACTTCTAACTTGTCATTCCATTCCATCAACGATGGCTGCAAGGCTCGCATTTTTGGGAGGAAGATATTATTGCGATAATGCTTTACATCCTCCCTCTCATGCCCATCTTTATATATTCCTTTTTTGACTTCTTTCCAATTCCAGCCTAGTTTTAATAACCAAGCTCGGGCAGAGCAGCTAGAAAGAGCACGCTTGATTTGTCGATGGATTCCTGCGGTAGAAACTAGTGGCAGAGATCTTGGGTCTTCAGAGCCTTGGAGGTTATCATGGTATACTTCTGACCAGTAATTTGTAATTGCTTTTGCTAGTCCAGTTGAATCAATTGCTAATTTTCTATATTAGAGAACTTTTCAAACTAGATTTAGAAATTTACTATAAAAATAATCAAATCACATACCTTCTCCAGCTTGGGACATATATTCTCTCATAGCAAGCATAGACCCCTCATCAGTTAACCAACTTGCAACTTTCACATGTTTTCCCTGCTTTGGTGTAGGAAGTTTTCCAGACTGAACATACTCCACTTCTTGTTTCAAAATCCTCCTCATTACCCAGTTACCCCAACCACCTGCCTTTGCTACTAAAAGAGCTAACTCTTTACGTGACTCTTTAGGAGAAATTGGATCTGTAGGATTTCTCCTCAACTCTGCAATCCGCCACTTCCTCTCTGCTTTAAGTTGTAGCTTTAAGAATGTATAAAGCTGTACATTCCAGTCTAAAACCAAATTGATGCCGGTTAAGCCTTTGTTTTTTCTCATAGACTTAATCTTTTTGACAATTCGTTTTAATGCTGACTCAAGGATCTCTTCTTTAAAGGGCTGTAATTTTCCAGAAAGTCTTGGCCAACTACAATATGCCTCTCTCCGTAGTTCATGCTCCTATAACACTTATATTAGTTTCAATTTTAGGATCAAGTAATTAAATTTACTCTACCTGCTGTAGCTCAGAAGAATTGATTAATACTTGATTTTTCAACTGAGTTTGCATCTTCTTTGCATACCATCGACGGTGACGCTCAGCACGACTTAATGGCATGCGCTTAAACTCTTGCTGCTTAGCGAGGAGACGTTCTCGATATCGTCTGGTTCTCTCTCTCGAGGGATAAGACTTGTTACTCTCGTAACTTGAAGTTATTTGTTCTGGAATTGTAGCATTTACTGCTTCAATTGCTATCGTCTTTTTCTTAAGACGATGCTTTCGTGATCGTTCTGTAATGGACATTGGAGTAATAGAGGTTGGTGGACGTATTGCTTTTTTTGCCGCGCGGTATTTGCGTACTCGTTCTCTGATTGAAACTCGTTCTTGCTCTCTGCGGAGCTGTGCCTCATCGATTTCTGCCTCCATGATTTGATATTATTCTGATTGTCTTTATAGCTGAATTCAAGTGGTCGAATACAGAGTTATTATAAAACTATTTTTATAGATTAATCAATATTCTTAAACCACAAAAATGGACATATTGGAGACATAGTACCAACCAGGATTTAGAGAGAGGAATATAAGAGAAAGAATATTTACGAAATTGAGAAGGTTTTAAGATCTTATGCTAAGTTAAATACAAAATGTCAAAAAAAAAAAATTCAGCCCATAAGAATTATCGTACTAGGGTTGCAGAACCTGAGTGGCTGTGAAGTCAGATTTGTAAGCGTTACACCTGGCGTTGCGTGGCAAATTGTCACACTTTTTTGTTTCAAAGTTGGTGTTGAGGCTAGTCTTCCGGAACCATATCCCGAAAGGTATTGTGAACCATGAGGGTTCTATGATAAACTCTTCTTTGATTTCGAATAACTAGCTGGTGAAGACTTCTTCGAATGTCTGAATATAGATGGGACAGTGAGATGCTTCGAAATTGTAATCGAAGTCTGAGGTGAGGGTAGAGTTTGAAGTGAACTCGTAGTTCATATAGTGAGCCTTGGTAACAGGAGAACTATCAATATACTATTATGGCGGATGCCAATCTCTAGTATAACTGAGAGACGTAGGTAAAAATCTTTGTTCAGAGAATCTGTCAAGGAAGGCTCGTCTTGATAAGGTAAAGGTAAAGTAAAGATTTATGAGGTAAACAATTTAATATTGATAAGATCTCTTCTCCATTGCTTGATAATATCTGTAAAGCTCGAGAGGCACTTCGATATTTATATCCCACGTCTGAGTGTTCGCGGACTACTTCTAACTACTATGCCCCCGAAGTACCACTCCGGTTCCAATACGCGAATGTCCAGAATCTTATAAGTGCGAACACCGTTTGACCCTGAAGCTTATCACACTGTTTTGCGGACCCGGAATAGTATTTCTCTGTTGAGATGACTGCGCTATTTGTTATGCCAAACAGCGGCCTCCAACTTAGATATCCGCATAGACTATTATATTACTCTAGTCTGGTTGACTATCATTCCAGTAGTCTCTTCGGTCATGAAGTAATCAAGTTCATGCTGGGCCACCTAGTGCCAATCGCAAGTCCAAGCCCGACGTGTCAACATTTCAAGGGACTCTGACTTATCTAGGTCTTCCATTCTGAGCATGCTTCCCCTTGGTCTGTCGGCCTCCGTAGAGGAGTCCTATTCCTAGGACCAACCAACCTACAGCTGATCTCAGAAGGGTATGGGTGGATTCGTTATACCCCTAACAGCCTCTGCCACTGGGGCATCTTTCTGGAGTATTTCGTCGAAAACGTCCCATCACCTTCGGCCTATAGTTCAGGACGCCTAACTTTGAAGCCTACTCTCTCAATGCGCCTTCCACGGAAATCTTCCGTTCTACTTCCCAGATGTCGCCAGAGGTCCCCTCTCATATATCCTGCAAACAGCATGCAGTCGGACGGACGGCGGCGACGTATATGGTGTTATGAAGTGGGCTTCATTGATGTGACATTTTAGTTATGGGACGCAACTCTCGCAATCTCGCTAATGACGTGCGGGCCCCATAAGGGGGCCAGAGGGGGGTGTTGGCACTCCGGTAAATTGAGGGTCTGTGCGCAGTTACCCTACTGTGGGTCTGTGCACATGTCTCAGATTTCCATATGCCTAACATGTACCCACCATCAATGGAGTAGAGTGGGTTGATGTATGATGTGGATAATATTTTTGACAGGTGATTGTACTAATAGAGATAGTTGTACAAATATCAAGACCTGCAAGACTTACCATGATAGCATGAATGTATTACAAAAGTCTAATCAACTCATGTATTTGTCCTAATTGGTACTATGGTGATGTCGATATTCTGGTATATACGGTAGACACCGCGTGCCGGGAACAACGCCCCGGCATTTGCGGTAGTGGTCGATAGATATTAGTCACTTGTGCCTGATAACCAAAATTTGGTGAAGGTTCTCGCCACAATTCGTAGCGATAACGCGAATATATCTATCGACTATATATGTGAATTACAAGTTTTATCTCCCGATACCGAAACAGCGACTGAGGGTTGTTTCTCCTTCGGTGGTGGCAATTAATGATTAGACGGCAAGGGGCAAGTCTCGAATTTTGCATTTCAAAAATATTAATTTTATAGGAAAGTAGAGGCAGATATTGCTTATAAGCTATGGGGCGTAATCCCCCACCAAATCCAAGCAATAGAGAATCTGAAGGTATTCCCTATCTATTTAGCATCAACTTTTGCGATGTGTGAGATGAGGTCGAGAACCCGACGAGAGTAACCCCTACGGTACTTTTAGTCATGTTCTCAAGATTTTGCGAGGGCGTTCTCCCAAGCAACCTACCATTCATTATCGTACCAAGCAATCAGCTTGACAAAATTCTCGTTCAATGAAATCCCTGCTTTCGCATCAAAAATACAAGATGCTTCGTGCCCGTTCAAATCACTAGAAACTAGCTCATCCTCGGTATATGCGATTATTCCCTTATAAGGCCCTTCGGCAGCCTCTCTAACTGCCTTTTTGATCCGATCATAGCTGGCGCCATTCTTGAGACGAATTGTGAGATCAACCACAGAGACATTCTGGGTAGGCACACGCATAGCCATGCCGGTAAGTTTCCCGTTGAGCTCTGGGATAACTTTACCCACAGCCTGTGATAGTCAGAAGCGCCCACATTGGATACCCAATCAAACAATTACCTTGGCTGCGCCAGTGCTACTAGGAATAATGTTGGTCGCTGCAGCTCGACCTCCACGCCAGTCCTTGACCGAAGGCCCATCCACAGTATTCTGGGTAGCGGTATAAGAATGAACAGTGGTCATCAATCCCTCAACAATCCCAAATTTGTCGTTGATAACCTTGGCCAACGGGGCCAAGCAGTTGGTAGTGCAGGAAGCATTGGAAAGGATTTCAACGTCTTTGAGATATTTCGCAAAATTGACGCCGCAAACAAACATAGGAGCATCGGCCTGTGCCAAGTAAGCGTCTCAGTGCCAATGCAGATATGTGCTCTCGGAGTTCTCATACCGAAGGCGCAGAGCTATATTCTCCGTCAGCAGGTGCGCCATAATCTCATAAACTGCGGGCAATAACATACATAACAACTTTCTTGGCACCACCCTTCAAGTGAGCTTTAGCTTTTTCAGTGCTAGTGAAAAATCCAGAGGATTCAACGATATACTCTGCTCCAGTGTCTTTCCAGGGGATATTTGCCGGGTCCTTCTCCTGATACATTTTAACAATTTTGTCATTGACAATTAGGTCCCCAGAGTCGTTTGAAGAAATATCGCCCTTGAAGTTTCCATGAACTGAATCGTACTTGAGCATATAAACCTGTCCAAGCGTTCAATAGCGGATTGCACAAAAGCAATGATAGCAGAGAGAAGGCCCCTTACAGCATGTTTAGGATCGATAAATGGATCGTTCACAGCCACGACATCGATGTCATCGTGCTCGATACTAATAATCCGTTCAGTCAGCAGGCGTTGTTTAGGGCAAACAGACACAGTTCAGTCGTTCCCCGTAAAAATCGTTCGCTCCGTGAATGAAACGGGGGAACAGAAATGAGGGTGAGAGTGAAAGAATCAAGAACTTACGCGTTACGGAAAACCTAACAGCAATCAATTCACCAGTATCAGGCCAAGAATGCGTTCGCATGCTTCAGGGGCCACGCCAGCTCAATCGCTAACCATGGAAAACTCACGATACGGCCAATGCGCCCGAAACCACTTTGTGATACACATCAGTACCATGGCTAAATAACAATCATGCGTAGGACTCACTTGATTCCAACTTTGGCAACCATCTTGTGGAGTTTGCTAATTCTGATGTAGCTTATTTCTGAGCTAAGGTCAGTTCACCCCCTGGAGCCCTCCGGGCCTATTGGGTCAATGGACAAACCTTTGTGAGGCAGTGAGAATGCGATGAAAGTTATGGAATTGAAGCTGGGGACAGGAGGAGAGAGACTTTATGCACTCATGATGGACTGGAGGGAAAAAGCTTGACGTCGACTCGTAGTCTGCCGGTGGTAGACTATTGCTGCGCTTCGGGAAGGAAGCATAGCGTCATCCCCTTCACATCACACCTCGATAAGTTATTGGCTGCATGTTTGGACCGCGGGGGTGCTGTGCGTGTTGCAGCGTTCGGATATGTGTAAATTTACCGTCCAGGAGTCCCTCAATCATAGAAGCTACTACCACTCTGCCCGCAGACTATCAAGTTCACTCGAGTGCTAGTGCATTCAAGATGCCATTGGGATCAATCGTGTCAACTATAACTCTGAGTTAGGCACGAATTCTGCAAGTGCCGGTACCATATATATGGACAGTACCGGTACATTGGAAGCTCCCCTTCCTTCCGGGGCGCCGCGGAGTTAACGTGACTTGCAGTAGTCTAATTCACTGCAGTCCGCTGGTATCCCTAGGCGTATTGCTATGATACCGGTACTCGTACTACAATTGCTCACAACCTGGCAGTGATGTCAGCGAGTGTCACCCAGCTGCCCCCGGTTAGGTCACACCGTCGTTACCCCAAAAATCGGAGGGAAGGGCCAAATTAACGGTTTCCTCCCCAAACCGTTAAAGGTGCCAAAAGCATAAAAGAACTGCAGTACAGTACGAGTACGTCGAAAGGTTAATTTCGCACAGTAACTTACCGTACCTGAGGGTGAGGCTGTCTGGGGGGACGATCATTATTTTTATTTTTTTTGAAATTGGAGCGTTCCTACTTTTAAGCATCCCACTGCAGACTACCGGTACCGGGTACTCGAGTACTTGTACAGTACTCGAGTACAACAAGTGAGATGCTTGCATTGGTGTCTCAGCTGAGTGACGAATTGGTGGTGGCAGGTGGGGTCGTTGGTGGGGTGGATTCAATGCAAATGACAGGCTGATCTGTGGTCTCGCTGAAAAGGCAAGCCATACAGTAAATTAGACTACCTGTACTCAGTAGTCTAGTCCAAACCACTGGTAAATCATCCCAAGACAAGTCGGGCGCCAACGTCTGTGCCCTTCAGTCTGTTCTCGAGTATTGGCACGGTAGGGTATATACCAGTACTGGTATGATACTTTGCTTGTGTGCTGTGCCTCTCACCGCGCACGAGTGGACCGCCGGCACTGTGCTCGAGTACGGTACGAGTGCTGTACTCTACCCACCATATTTTCATTGCGATCCCTCAGTTACGGGCGAGCCAGTGAAAGGGATGGGAATAAGCAACTTACATGCGTACATAGATACATACATTACATACGGTAATCATATGTTGTGCAGAGTCTTGGGTTCGATGCCCGTTAAAGCCCCCGCTTATCGCGAGAATTCAGGGTATCTGGTAGAATATGATGGAAACAATATGATTGTCGCTGATTTTCCCCACCAAACTACCGGCACCGGTATTACCTGGCCAGAGGTTTTGGTCGACAGTTGTTCGCTTCCATTTTTGCTCTTCCGGTGGAGGGAAGCGTCGACTCTGCCATCCCGCAATCATACGACCCGCTTCCGACCATCAAACATCCCTCCCCAAAACACACACCCCATCATCGCAATCAGCCAGAACATCAATCTCCCCTCCTTTCCTTCTCTCTGTAGATACCAGAAATCTCAGCCATGTTGCGCAACACAGCCCTACGGGCCGCAAGATTGGCTGTCCCCGCTTCTCCCTCCACTTCTGTCCTGGCTCGTCATGTTCCTGCCGCTACCGGAGTCGTCCAATCCCGCAGCGCCAGTCACGCCGTATCCAACGTTACCCTCGCCGATATCGAGAAGAGATGGGAGTCCATGCCTCCGAACGAGCAGGCCGATTTATGGATGTCTTTGAGGGATAGAATGAAGGGTTCCTGGGGTGAATTGACTTTGCAGGAAAAGAAAGCCTGTAGGTTTCCCTTTCCGTCCCCCGGATATCTGCAACTTTGTCCGGAATTTTCGCTCGCTAACTGCTCAACTGCAAACAGCCTACTGGATCGCTTTCGGTCCTCATGGCCCCCGCGCTATCCCCCCCGCAGATGAGGGCAGGAAGGTTCTTTATTATACCCTCGTTGGTCTTGCTGCCTCGTTTGCTCTCTTCTACGGTACCCGTCTCATGGCAAGACCCGCCCCAAAGACTATGGACCGGGAATGGCAAGAGCAGACCGACGAATACCTCAAGGAACAGAAGGTGGAGCCTCTTACTGGCTATGCGTCACCGGATTATAAGGGCAAGGGAGCGGCACGGAACTGATACTCTGTCTCTTGGTATCGCGTTGTGGGGGTTTTCATGGTGGATGCGATTTAGTATTCGGGGGATGCTATTGAAACAAGAACAAAAAAAAGAAAAAAAGAAAAGAAAAGATAAAACGGTACGGACAGACAGATATCTTTTGTGCGAATTATCTTTTACCTAGTCAATTACAAAGCGATCGTCAATTTCTTCATCGAACCCTCCACGTTTACCCCCCCCCCCCTTCCACCTATATCTCTCCTAAACCGCTGTAAACTTTATTTTTCATGGTTCTCATCTGTTTCCCTCTCAGGTCTTTTCTGTAAGTAGCTTTGAAATAGAAGCCCTTTTGGCTTTTTCCTAAATTATTATGATACCATTCGTCATTAAAAATTTGTCGTATTATATGATAAGGTCATTTGGGGTTTGGATTGGATTAGCATAAAATGAGTGGGGTTGGGCCCTTTTTTTTCTTGCTTTAATTGGGTTTTCCTGCCATTTGTGTGCAACCAACTCGAGTTAACTTGCCGGCCTCTCCTGTCTTACCAACAACCGCCTCACTCCAAGCTCCTTGAAGCATCTCCACAAAACACCTCCATCAAAATGGTTCGCAGCAGAAAACGAAGGCATGACGATACAGATGCTATCACCGTCAGCAGCCCATCGAGAAAGGAGTCCAAAAGATCAAAGGGTTGCCCCGATTACCTCACGTGGGGCATCCCGAAAACGAAGGGTTTGCCTCAGGATGAGAAAAGAAGACAGGAACAGCGTCACGAAACTGATGAGTTTGGCCATGCTCAGTCCTCCACCTTCAGCAGTGATGTTTGCTCGGCTCGTAAGCCACCGGTTCCGGATATCTCCCAGAAGTTCGATGCCTTTGGTTCCGCCTTTGCGGAGCTCATCCTAGCGGCTCCTAACGTTAACATGGAGAAATGTCTTGGTGACGAGAAGGCGAATTTCTTTACGGCTGTGCGGATGATGTTCGAGACCGGAGATCTGCCGTGGTTAGACGAATACATGAAGAAGGCAAAGGAGGCACGGGAGAATTCAGAGAAGCCGAAGGAAACCCTGCCTGAAAACGGAAATAATCCAACAGGACCTCTCAAAAACACAGTTCTCAAAGCCTCTGACAGCTCCACTTCAGCATCTACCCCGTCATCAACCACAGACCCAGCCTTGTTCTCCCCCTTGTTCTCCCCCTCCTGGCCCCCTCCTCTCCCGGAGATCCGCAGCGACGAACTCCGCCAGCAAGCTTTCACACATAAGTCCTTCATCAAAGGGGAAGACGCCGGCCTACCCGGTATCGAACAGCAACACTATGAGCGTCTAGAATTTCTTGGCGACTCCTACCTCCAATCCATCACTTCCCGAATCCTCTATAACCGCTTCCCCAAACTCCGCGAAGGCCCCCTCTCTGATATGCGGCAACAACTAGTCGCCAACAGGCCCCTCTCCACATACGCGACAATCTACCGCTTTCACGACAAAGTTCGTGAGTCCAAGGGCCAGAACACAGCAGCACCTGTGGCTCTAGTCCACAACTCCCGCGGAACATTCAAGGACACGGGCGTCAACAAGACCCTCGCAGACTGTTTCGAAGCGTACATAGCCGCTATTGTGCTCGACTCCCCGAACGGAGTGGACGTTGCGCAGCACTGGCTCACGGAGTTATTTGAGCCGAAGTTGAAGGAGATGGAGACCCAGCATGCGTCTGTTGGTCCGGTTGACAAAATGGCGAAACAGACGCTGAATACTATCATTGGGGGGAATAGAGCTGCAGTGGAATACAAATGGACCGACGGGGAAGGCGGGAATAAAGGCGGCTTCTGGATCACAGTGTATTTGACTGGTTGGGGGTTTAATAGGAGGGAAATTGGAACCGGGTGGGGGAATAACAAAGGGTACTCTATCCCCCCCCCTTCCTTCTTTCTCCCCATAATACATAGAATCCATTCATCTAGCTAACGTTTTGAGAAAACAGTGAAGCAACTCTCCGCGCAGCAATGAACTGCATATCCAACCCGGAATTTTGCCAAGAAATGACTGCCATTAAGTCCAAGTACCTCGGATCAAAGCCTCATCCTCTCCCACAAAGTAACGCGCCATATATTAGACAAGTTAGCCCGGAGTACATTCCACCGGAGTAGCCTTTCCTGTTTCCCTCTCAACTTCTCCTGCTTCTTTTTTGTTTTTTTCTTCACAAAATAGGGAGACACCTACTTCCATCTACTAGTTTCTATACTCTTTCACCTTTTCTCCCCACCAGAACTAGGATGTCCCATCTTCTTATCTTAGGTTTTGTTTGGCACGGCGCGATATTGGAAACGGCGTTCTTCTTGCAGATTCGATTCTTGCTAAACCTCAAATCCCTTTGACCAAAAAGCACGAAAAAACCCATACCCACAGAGCAGCTGCCTTGCTGATAGCGGTGACCAAAACGAAAATCTAGTAGGGGGCCCGCAAGCTTACCATAACCAAAGTCCAGTGTTAAAAAATATTTCGTTTGCGACAAAAATGCCGTGAAGGTCAGAAAAACGCAATCTTCGTGGCGGGCCAAACAAGGTCCTGTCTTTTATTTTAGTTTCATTTCCTATTCTCTCCCCTTTCACTTGCTTACTCTTCACTTTTTTTTTTATTCATTGATTAAATCTTAACGTTATTTTATTTCGTGTGGTTGGAATTGGGTCCCTGTTTCTATGTGGTGACATATTTTGGGCGTTTTTTTTTTCTCTCCTGTTTAGGTTTTCATTTCTCCTTTGGGGTCCGGATTGGCTTATATATTCTCCCATCACATTCTTATGTTATAAAACTAGGGATCTGAGGGGAAGGGGGAGAAAGGTTGTGGCTGTATTGTAACACGGTGGTGAACGATAAATATTCACCATATCATACTTTGGGGGATCTGATGACAATTGGGGAAGCGTGAATTTAGAGAAGCATTCCGTGCACGGTAAGTTAAATTTATCATAATATTATTGCATGATTGCGACGATCTGGTAATCTTACCAGTATGATATCTGTAGACCCACCCCCATCATCATTTTTCCATGATACTAACCTTAAGTGTATAATGTATAACAATGACAGTATCCAACATAGCAAGTGGTATAAAATATCCAATGTAAACGAAGTTTATAATTACACTAAGAGATGATCTCCCCCCCCCCCTTCTTCTCCTTTCCAACCAACGCTACGACACCACACCAGCTATATAGTTTTCATATAGGAAAAGAATTTAATAAGAAAAAAATGAAGGGGAAAAACAGAGATGGCATTCATTCTATTTAACAACGGCATCTAAGAAGTTACCCACCAGCAGCATACGCTGCCTCTCCAGGGCTGGGATCTGCCTCGATACCACTTCTAGTCATCTTTGCAGCGGAGCATCTGGACATTGTCGGGGAGCTATACACAAAATTTTGTCAACACCATTGCCACTGCCCCGCTGGGAACGAGTATTGAGGTAGGGGAACAAACCTCCTAGAGATGACATCCGTAAAGTAGAAATTCTCAATTACCTTCCTTAACGGCGCCCCGCTGGCCTCCGCGCCCTTATTCGCATCAACTATCTGCACTTTATTGCCCACCGCAGCGAGGGACGCGGGCTCAACAACGCCGTAGTGTGTCAGCGCCGGGGAGATCCCCTCCATGCGAGTCCTCAATCCGGCCAAAGAATCGTAGGGCAAAGTGACGCCCAAGAACTCACTCGCCGCACGGATGATTTTCCAGTCCTCGCGAGCGACGCCCGGGGGGCCGGTTGCTGCTCTGGTTAATTGGGCACGGCCTTCTGTGTTAACGTATGTTCCGGACTTTTCGGTGTAGGCCGCGCCGGGGAGGACCACGTCTGCGTATTGGGCCCCGACGTCGCCGTGGTGGCCCTGGTAGACCACGAAGGCGCCCCTAGGGATATCGTTGGGGCTTATCTCGTCGGCGCCTAGGAGCCAGATAATCTTGGGCGTGGTTTGGGAGATTGTGGGGGAGGATGAAACGAAACCGATGTCGTAGGCCCCGGCGCGGGAGGCGGCCTAAGTTTATGTTAGAGTTATGTATGGTAGAGCCGGGGAAGGCGAGGGGTCATACACGTTGGAGAACATTGTATCCATTCCATTCTGGGGCAATGATCTTGCCGGCATTCTTATCTACGAATTGACCAATGATCTCGTAGAAGGTTTTTCCGTCTGCGTGCTCTGTGACCCCGCTACCTACGATAATCATGGGCTTCTTGGCAGCTAGCAGCTTCTGGCCAAATTTGCCGGCTAGAGCTTCCTTCAGGGAAGCAGCGTCCTGACCGAGATGCTCCAAATCAAATATGCTGTCAAAGTTCTCACCAACAAGTCCAACTTCAAGGTCAGATCGGAGCCATTGCTTCCTGATTCTAGCGTTCAAAACCGCAGCCTCGTGTCTAGGATTGGTTCCCACAAGGAGTATGGCATCTGCTTCCTCCACACCGTAGATCTTAGAGTTAAATAGATAGTTAGAGCGAATATCGACACCGTGTGCTGGGGGTTGGTTTCCAAGTGGCTGGTCAAGAGCAAGATTCTCTGACCCAAGTCTGTTGATCATATCCTTGAGCGCCACCAAAGACTCTACCTCAACAAGGTGGCCGGCAATAGCCTTGACCTCATCGCCCTTAGGCTGAAGTCTCTGAAAGGCCGACACAATTTCCGCAAGCGCTTGTTCCCAAGTAGCCGGAATGAACTTGTCGTCCCTCCTTACCAAAGGCATAGTCAATCGCTGAGTCCTAAGTCCATCACAAGCAAAACGGGTCTTATCGTTAATCCATTCCTCGTTAACATCATCATTCAATCGAGGAATAACACGCATGACTTCCATCCCCCTGGCGTCCACGCGAATAGCCGACCCCAAGGCGTCGAGCACGTCAACTGATTCGACAGGCTTCAGCTCCCAAGGTCTCGCACGGAAAGCGTAAGGCTTCGAGGTCAAGGCTCCAACAGGGCAGAGATCAATAACGTTTCCTGAGAGTTCCGAGTCGAGATTCTTCTCCAAGTAAGTGCCAATTTGCATGTCATTCCCTCTTCCAGTAGATCCAAGTTCCGGAGCACCGGCAACATCATTGGCGAATCGAATACAGCGGGTACAGTGAATGCAGCGATTCATAGATGTCTTAATAAGGGGTCCAATATTCTTATCCTCCACAGCACGTTTTCCGCCAATCTCATGGAAGCGGCCTCTATCAGCGCCATAGCGCATTGACTGATCCTGCAAGTCGCATTCGCCTCCTTGGTCGCAGATAGGGCAGTCCAGTGGGTGATTGGCAAGCAAGAATTCCATTACTCCCTCTCGAGCTTTGTGCACTACTGGGGAATTGGTCTTGACTAGCATACCAGGTTGTACAGGCCTGTAATACGGTCAGCAAGTGTATTTCCAAATCAAGACCCCATTTAACCAACCAAGCACAAGACGCCACCGGCTTGGGCACCCTCTCAACCTCAACCAAGCACATACGGCAATTTCCAGCAATCATCAACTTTTCCTGTTGAAGCCATCAGCCTCCTGATCCGATGTTTTGTTTAATTTTTTTAATTTTTTTCGCTAAAGCAGTAGTCGAGGGAATGTTACATGATAACAATACCGGGGGATAGTAACCCCCGCCTTCTCACAAGCTTGAATCAGAGCTGCTCCAGCCTCAATTTTGACTTTTTTTCCGTCAATGGTGATTTCCACCTCGGCAAAGGCTCGTGGAGTGGAGGAGAAGGTCCTCAGTGGCACCGGTGAAGTTGCGAGAAGTCGGCCCGAAGGCTTCAGGCTCCGTAATAGCCCCTGAAGCATCATCACAGATGAATTGAGGTGGACAGAAAGGAAGGAGGGGAGATAGATGTGGAGCCTCAAGTCGTCGCAGTGCCGCGGGACCAATGGCAGCCCTGTAATGCAAACCACACTATTACTAATCCGCCAGGATCCTGTTCACCGATGGTCACTCGCCACCAGGCAAATTTGCACCATTACCATGCTATTTCGGAGCTCCTATATAGTCTAGATTGCTCCTAGGGTCAGAGTACAATCTTCGCCTATTCAAGGTTAAAGCAGTAACGTGGGCTTGAGGAGAAACTGATATTCAATTCGAGGATTGGCTCCACTCACAACCATGCGGCTGGTAATATTTTGGGATGACAGGAGGGCACGATATGTGCTCACCTTGAAGTGTTTCAAATCAGGTTGTGACACACCGAGGGAAGGGTCTCTTATCTATTACAGCATCAATCCGGAAAAGGGTAACCTATCAAAAAACTTGGGACACAAAACTTTAGCCAAGGGAGCGTTGTTCGTACAGTACACGGTGCTACTGTCAACACTTTGACCAGGGAGGGCCCAGGACAGTCCCTCATCCCTTTTGCAATTTAGGCGCGAGAACAGCGATTTTATATATGACAGGCCAAGCTTTGGCATGATATCAAACCAGATAGTAGGGTTTCTAGACTGGCTCGCTATATTTCCCGACTTGAATAATCCTCAGGATACCAATCATTGAAATCTAAGAACGACGCTATCGCCAGAATAATTCGGGCGGGGTCAATGACTATGGAATATATCACGGACCTACTTGCACAGATGCCCCCAATTCTGTCAGGCACCTCCCAAAAACCTTGTGGGATTCGATCAACCGGTGCACTTGTATCGAACTGAAATTTGTGGGTAATCGGACGGTCAACAGCATCGCCTCTAGCAAAGTGACAACCTCCCAACGACATCATACAAACTAAAAATGGGAGGGTTTTCGGAGCAAATTGGCAACTGGGCTCCGACGGGCTGGGCTAGCCCTTCTAATCTTTATTTACTTGAGCCTTTAAGCCTGATTCTGTTCTTAGTATGATACCCTTAGGAAGGCAACTTTCGACCTCGGTGCGGAAAGACTCTAACATCAAGATAAAGTTTGTGGACTCTCCCCATACAAGGTTCAGGCAGCGAGCCATGTTACAGCCAGGGCGTTATAGCTGGTAATATAATATAGCTTTGAACAAAATTATGGGCCCGGCAACCCATCATCATCTCTCCAACAACAAAAACTCTCCACTACTTCATAGTACCCAAGAAGAACCAACACAGTAATGAATACGGTAGCCCAAGAGGGGTGTCGCCTATCCGATAGACTGAGTACCCCTGTCCCTATAACATGGTTAACTTACCCGTCAGAGAAACCCGTAAATTTACCCCCCCCAGCCGGCAAGTATGTATGATATCTCTTGCCACTGGCGGCACCAGTCCACTTTTGCGCCACGATCAAATGCCCAACCCTTTGAGGGCAAACATCTAGTCACGTGCCAATCATTGAGAGTCCCAATGAACACTCGCAGAGCAAATAGAAATAGAAATAAAATCCTCAAGGAGCACTAATGTTTTCTTGTTGATCCCGTGGAATCCTATTACACAAAGTCTATTCAAGCAGTCATGGGGATTCAATACTGGCAGTAAAAAATGTCGAGCAAGGCGGGATAATCCACCGTAAAAGCTGGGGACGAGGTGAGCAAAACCGAACCCTAGGCCTATCCACTCGCACTAGTATATATTTGGAAAAAAGCCAAAAATTAATAAGCGACAAACCTTCTCTGTCTCTTCTCCCACCTTTCAATCTGACGACAGGAAGTAACTCGACAAACACCCACTCGTCTCCTCCGCAAATTCTCCCCTTGCTATTCACACCTTCTCTGCAACTACCACTTGAAGCATAAGTCATCTCGCTGCATTTCAATAAACCTCCTCGCTGCGGCAGCCGTCTTTCACCTCGAATCAACATTTCATCAACCATTACTTTGCTCGCCCCACCTGAATCTCCTCCTCCACCCGTTATACGGTGTCTGCTCGAATTGACTCACCTTAGCGTTTAGGCTTCCTCCGCAGCCACTTCAACACAGTCGGTCATTGTGGAATAATAAGCCACACCGACTGTGTCGTAGTAGCTGCTTTCCTTGGGACCCTGTGGTCCCGAAAAACCGGCATAATCATGAACAACCACACTGTGGTGCCTGCGGTTCCAAGCAGCACCCAACTCCGGGGGAGAAGAGAGAGCGCTGTTGCATATGTTCCGCCTCCGGCCCTACCAATGGGTCTTGCACCTCAACGCCCAGCGATGCAAGTGCCATCTCCCCCGATCGTTGTTACGTCCTATCCGACACTACCACCTATTCACCATATTCCCCAGGTAGTCCCTCCCCCACCTCCGCCACCTCCACCACCTCCACCACCGGCACCCATACAATTTTCTAGACCGGCACGCGTCGAGGTACTCCTCCCAAATTTCCGCGCGTTTATTTGCACTTGCTTAACTATTCTTCCTATTCTAGCTCCCATGGTACTCCTCCCCCGATGAACCCTTTCCAGCCAGAAGAAGACGGCGTCCTCTACTCAAGCATGTTGAAATTTCGACGAAAAACATTACGAAAGTCCCGGACATTCCGGTCGATCTACAGGTCCGAGAAACTCCTACTGTTATTTCAAGGTCGCAGGCAGATGTCTCAGAATCACCTACTCCGGAGACCACACAACCCTCGTCTGAGATAGGATCTGCGAACCCCTCCACACCAACATCTACCGCGCCCCCATCTGCCGCCACTGCCGTCGTTCACAAACTCGTGCCCGCGCTGCCTCTAACTCCACCAGCTGTGCCTATGATAAAGCCCAAAGTTCCTAAAGCATCAAAGCCCACAGAGGCCAAGGAAGCCCATACTGAACCTCCCCCATCCACCCCTTCTTCAGAAACCACTACAAAAACCGTCCCGGCACCGCCTACGGCAGTTGCACCAGCGGTCCCTAAATCATGGGCTGAGCTAGTCAAGACCACGCCGGTAAAGGATATTGAAGGCACTCGAGTAGCAGTCATTCAACCTAATGGGACATCAAACGGGAAAGCAGGGTCTATCACGCAAATCTTGAATGATTTCCAAATTAGGCCTACCGGATCATTTACTATTCCGTTCCTTGAGCCACGTGGGTTGCTCAATACTGGTAATATGTGCTTTATGAATGCCGTAAGTGAAATCATCCTCCCTACTCATCGATGCCAACACTTAATGTTTTACAGGTCTTGCAAATGCTGGTTTTCTGTGGCCCTTTTTACTACTTTTTGGATCGTGTTGCAAAAGAGGCCGCCCACAGCTTCAAGAGCGAGACCCCACTTATTGATGCCATGTTTGTCATTCTAGTGGCACTCAGAATGCAACAGCTAATAGTGTATAGGATAATGTTCATGCGCGAATTTCGCGCCACTCCAATGACTGCTAAACAAGAGGACCTAGATGCTCTAGGAGAACCTTTCGCTCCAGAATTTCTCTACGAAGTTATACGTAACACGAAGAGCTTCGCACATATGAGGGTAAGTCTGCACCCCAGTTATCCAGGGGGCTAGGATGTATTGATTGCTAACTACCTGCAGAGAGGACATCAGCAAGATGCAGAAGAGTTCTTGGGATTTTTGTTGGATGGGCTCCATGAAGAAGCGGTCAAAATGATGACGAAATCTGATGGGAACGGTCCCTCGAGCATAAGCGGTGACTCTTCAATGGACGATACAGACGAATCCGGGTGGATGGAGGTTGGTCACAAGCAAAAGATCGCGACGACCCGCACTACTGAGATCTCAGAATCGCCGATTACCAAAATATTTGGAGGAAAACTTCGATCAGTGTTCCAAGTTCCAGCGCTCAAAGCTTCCGTCACACTGGAGCCATACACCCCATTACAGTTAGATATTCAAGCGCCAGAGGTCCGATCTGTGGTCGACGCTTTAAAACATCTAACTACACCTGAGAAAATTCAAGGCGACTTTAAGTCACCTAAGGGCCCCAATGTTGTCGCTAAAAAGCAAGTTTTTATTGAAACCCTTCCTCCGGTCCTGATTCTACATCTCAAACGATTTCAGTATGATAACACCGGGGGTACTCAAAAGATTTGGAAAAAGATTGGGTATCCCCTAGAGCTTCAAATCCCTCCTGAGGCTATGAGTCCAGCGCAGAGAGCAGGACCATCTGCAAAATATCGACTAATTGGGGTTGTTTACCACCACGGAAAATCGGCTAGCGGTGGTCACTACACAGTGGATGTTCTACGCCAAGATGCCAAAAATTGGATCAGACTTGATGACACTGTGATTAGAAGGATACGTTCTGAGGAGGTTGCAGTCGATGTTAAGGACCTCGGATCACACAACATACCCGACGGAGAAGAAAATGATGGCTGGGTCAACGGATGGGAGGAGGTAACGGCCAATGGGAGCGGCGCTGCAAATAAGGGAGAGGGCGCCAGATACATCGGAAAGGATAGTAAGGTGGCGTATATCCTTTTCTACCAAAAGCTTTGATTTCGGAATCTTGCGAAAATGTTGTTTAGTTTTCTTGATACATTGACTTTTTTATTCTCTCTTTTTTTCTTTTTTCAATTACTTTCTCTTTCTCCTTTTTTCACTGTTTCTTTCCTATCAGCGTAATTTCTCGGGCTTTCTTTTTGGACTCCCCGACCCGGGTGTGCGACGAAGAGCGGAAAATGGGCATTGAACGGAAAAGGGTTTGGAAAAAAGGTCATGGCGGTTAGGGTAGGTGCATAGTGCTTTATTTATTCCTTTTTCCCTCCTCTTCGAATCGATCTTATCAATCGGAGTGTTTTGTGTGCGGTCATGATACTTGGTTCCTTTTGTGATTATCTTCATTACCTTGTGTACTATGACTATTTCTGTTTTGGTTGGAGGGGGGATGGCCGGAGCGAGCACTCGGGTCCGTTACCGATATTAGCCTTGTGAGTGTGGATGGTGAGATGATGGTACCGTATTTACCGAGCGCCAAACAAATAATCCGAGGGGCTCGGTGCCAGGGATGGATTTTCCGGAACTGCGGACGGGCGAGTGGATAGAGGTGGGCATAGTCCGTCTGCATACCAGCGGTTGGTATGTATGTTAGTGGGCAGTCTAACATCGACTAGTTGGTCAATGGTGGCACCATGCTGCAGTAGTCGAAGTCATTACGAGTCTCATGGGCTTTGAAAGCAGCTTGCACAATAGAAGGGGAAAAATCCTATGGAATTCGATGTTGGGAACTCAGTTAAAACCTATCCGCGTGTGATAACGTTCAGTGGGGTCAGAGTGGCCTAGGCTGCGTTTGACAGGTTCCGAATGGTTTAAGATTCTGGATGATAGCTGATATGTGATTTTACGAGTGATTGGTCATGATAAGATTTAATAATTTCAAGGATGGGCCGGGGTACGGTATCATGACAAATCTGGCTGGGAGATGAGATGGACGGAAGAGTAGAAGAGATGTGGGGTTAAGGTTGTTGGCGTAATGATGAATTCTCTCGCGTCGGAGCGTCTTTACTTGCACAGTGCCGCCACCCGCACCTCCATTACCATCACCCGGGCCAAGCGAGCCAGGCGAGTCCAACCCGCGGAAGTTGTGCCAAAAACACGCATCAGGCATCCAAAGATTCCACACATGCGTGATAAACTATGAAGCTTCGATTGTCCAAGCGAGGTCCGAGGGATACTGGTACGGGATACATTCTACGCCAATACACGCCCATGTGTCACCCAAATTAGGTTAAGCCCAATCCTCTCGGATCCAGTTTCAATTGCACAAACCAATAACTCCTTCCCCCCCCCCCCAATCTACTTTAACAAGCACCCTCTCCCAACCAGAACGACTTCAAAATAGCTAAAGCAGGAGGAAGGGCACGTCGGGAAAAAGAAATAAACATCCAGCCATACAGAAAAAACACCTCAAAATCGAGATCAAAATCTCCGATCGGGAAATCAGAGACATTGGGATGGTCAGTTACTGGCCCAGCCCATCCATTCTACACGTAGCAACCCCCTGGCCTATCACGCTGTTCCCCTCCTATAACAATCAATAACCCCTTCCCGTCTCTCTCTCACCGATGGCCAGTCTCTCCAAACTACACCCATCCCTTACCATGTACGGCGACTTCATCACAAAGAACGCTGGTGCCGTCTCTCAGATCGAATCAGCACTACGGTCGCTGACCTATATCGTACCAGGTAAACAAAAACGCTATCTCTCCCCTGCTTTAACGCGAGTTGTTTGCTGATTGAAGGAACAGCCAGGTTTAAGGATGTAGAGTTAGCATCCGAGTCGCTTCATAGCGGCATTCAGATGCTTTCGCTTTACCATGACTCGCTTCTGGCTCGCGCCGTCACGAAGATGCCCCCCGGCGTGCAGAAACCATCGCCACATAATCGTTATACTAAGTTTTGGACACAAAAGAGCCCCGGTTACAAGAAACTTGCGTTGATCGTTACTATGATACAGTATACCGAGCTGCTATGGGAGATGTCGGCTAAGAGGAGAGGGCAGAAGATGCGCTGGAGAGCTGTTATTATTCTAGAGGCGATAAAGTAGTCCTCCCAATAGCCTTCTTCCAAAAGGACCAAATATTAACACGAAAACAGGGCGATCTGTCGACTGCTGCTCCTGCGTCTAACAAACTCACGTCCACTGCTCACACCTCCTCTTCCCGAACGGGAAATCGATCCCCAGACGCTCGAGGAAACCTTGGGCCCAGAGTCCTCTCCCCCTGAGGAGACGTGGAAAATGCCACGCACGGGCCTTTGCCTCCCTTCCCTCCCTGCAACAAACCAAATCTCGCAATATCTCCTCACAAAAGTCCTCACGGCAGAGGATATCAAACCGCCATCACAGCTTCTCCATCGGATCCGCGGCACGGGCTACTATGCCGAGGTTCTTTACATAATCAGGCCGGTCATGTATGCCCTTGCCATGAAGAAGTGGGCGCAGGACAAGAAATCGTGGAGGCCTTGGCTCATTGGTTTCAGTTTGGAGTATGCTGCTCGACAGTTGTCCAAGAGAGACTTTGAGATGAATGTTCCTGGTGGGATGAAGGGGTTGACTGCACTGGAGAGAGAGGAGATGACTAGGAGAGCATGGGGGATGGGTTGGTGGGGTGTCAGGGGCGCATTCTATGAGAATGTTACTGGGTAGGTTTTCTTCGCAATCCCCGTTACAGTTATTGGAAAATTAACATGATATGTAGACCCTGGTTGAAAGCAATTTCCACCAAACTAGCCGACAAGCCTGCTCTCAACCTCGTAGCAGGTCTTCTTGAGGACTATCAATACCTCTGGGACAACTACTACTTCTCCACCGCAACGCTATAACTTTAGCCGCTAACCGGACATCTTCTATCACCCTTTAATGGCCACACAAACCCACATGACTATATTTCTTTCTTATGTGCATTTGAAACCCCTTAAGAAGCGTATTTTGCTCCCTTCTTTTCTTCCATGTATTTTCTATCTGTACGAGTAGTTGACCAGGACTTTTTACTTTGCTTTGTGTTATCATCGCTATGATACCATTACCATTATCGATCCCTTCTTTCCTTCCCTCTCTTGTCAATTCCTTATATTCGTTACGACGGGGCGTGGCTGGAATAAGGAGGGCGGTGGCGGGTCTTCTGGGCTCTTGTTTTTGTCTCGTTTTCCTCTCTTGAATTTTGGGATTGTATCTATTTTGTAATTTCGTGTAGCTAGATGATGCCCTGTCTATTAAATCTCGACAATTAAAGTACTAACGGAATACCCCCCCTCAAATAAACAATTGCAAGCAATCAGGTAAAGTCCCTCGTATCCTCTCTCCAATCGCATGCCCCCAACATTCCAATCGAAACTACGGTACTCGTACAATTGAAAAAAAAAAAAAAAAAAAAAACTCCACACCCCAATCCCAGAGTCTTCCCTTCCTCCTACACAGCCCCTCACTCGACCCACCTCACAAACTTCCTTCTCCCCCATGCCCCCTCCACAGTCTCCAACCCACTCAACCTCCCGCGCCCGCACAGCAATAGAAAAAAAAAACTGTCCCTCGAGGCAGCAAGTATTATATCATACAAAACCCCACCACCAAGCACCATCGCAAATCGAACCAAAAGACACCCCAAATGGCACGCGATAAACAGCGCACGACAGAGTATACCCTCCGCCAGCGGGCAAGCCGCGAGGGTTGTGCTGGTACGTTTGGTGGTGAGGCACGATTTTGTTTCCGCTCCTCTCATCTGTGGAGGCACATGGCTGCTAGCTTAGCTTGCTGGTATCAAGACTTTACGATGGAGGTCGGGACTTGCCGTACCGCACATCTCAGAGCATCTGAGACGTCTCCTTCTGCGAAATCTGGGTATGTTGCTGGTGCTGGGGCCTCTGGGATATGGGAGAGTATGGAATGGGTTGTGATATGACTGACTGACTGACCGCCCTTACGTGCCGCCGCCTGTGGTGCATGCTGGTGGGTAGGGTAGGGCGGGTGAGAGAGAAGTCTTGAGGTGGGGTCAAACAAGCAATGTTTATGTTCTAATCCATCCATTCATTTATACTTGTATTGATTGCAGCTTCATACACTCGAGTATGTGAATCGGAGGGTTCCGACTTGAATAAAGGTGAAGAAAAGGGAAAACAAAGGAAGGCAGAAAAAAAACTCCCAAACTAAAGGAAAGAAGTGCTATGGTACATTGTGATCAGTTTACCATGATAAAGGATCAAAGGAAAGGAAAGGAAAGGAAAAATCTAAACGAGCTCTACGTAGCATTACACCATCACCATAATGTCCTACTCAGCCCACTTCCATGGGATCACCCCTCCCCCTGGCGCCATTAGAAACCTTCCCCTTAGGCACACTGGACTGGCAAGCGGGACAATTGTACAAAGTCTCGTGACAAAACACATCACAGTCGATGCAGAAATGATTGTGGCATATCGTGCAAGCGTACCTACTCGAGACAGAGGTTCCCGTAGCGGTCTTTGCCGGCGCGGAGAGTTCTTCGGGTTTTGTCGGGGGGTGGGGGAATGGGATTTGGCAAGCGTAGCAGTGGGTGGACTTTGATGCTCTGCAGAATGGCGCAGACGGTTAGCAGAGACGGGGGAGAGAGGAGGCGGGAAAATTACGCTTTCCAGGGAACCTCTACCCAATTTTTTAACGGGAAGAGGTGGTGGTAGGACCTTGCAAGATGGGTGGAGAGAATGAGGGTTAAACCGCAGGCTGGACACTCCATTGGTAGTGCGCAGACCTTTGTGGAGCAGCGGGAGCAGAGGTAGCCGCCCTTTGTTAGTGTTGAGTGGCTGGTAGTATCAAAGTCAGTTGCTATTTACGAAAGTCGGGACGAGTGATTGGACAAACCATGCACATAATGAAGCCGTTTTTTCCACCATTCGGGAGGGGAAACCCATCATGAGCAGACTTGAAGCACTCATCTTCGCGGAGCGTGTGACAGGGGGAATAGTTGTATCAAGCAGTAGCTCTCTGAAATGTTTATCGTCTAGAGCGACGCCGTAGACACCTGGATTATATCGATTAGTAGATATCACAATCTCAATCGATAAAAAGAAACCATACTCTCATCCCCAGCGTTCGTCCTCTTGCACAGCTCCCGACACACAGCGACCTGAGCCGACAATCCCACAACACTAACCCGAATCTTATCCTCAACCAAATGGTTAATCGTCTGATGTATGTCCCCAGGGTCCGAGCTCAACAGCGCACCAAACACAATAACCACCTCCCTCGTACCGTGTGACGGCGCATGACTATATCAACAAAGAGCCACTTAGCCTTTCATCTCTTCCATGGAATCTGACTCAAAAAGTGTCGGAAATACCAACAATAACGCAGCCCTCGACATCTCCAGCGCATTCTGCAGCGACGGTGCGCCCTTCCCTTCGTCCAGACGGAGTTTCCCTATAGCTTCGATATGGTCCACAGGATTCCCACTCAGATCGCTAACCCGCACCGCAAGCCCATCCCGCATTCCCAGGACACCAAGCTGCGAGATGGGGTTTTGTTCAAAATACTCCCGGACAAAGTCACAAGCGTACCGCAGCGAGAGTAGATAACGCGTGGGCCGGAAGTCCTTCTCCATCATTGCAGAGGAGAGGTCGAGGATAAGGATCAGGTGTCGGATAATACCCCTTTGTAGCGGAGTAGTATCCTTCAATAGCCTAGCTCGCCAAACACACACACACCCTCACCAACCGTTAGATTTTCCCTTCTCGGAAAGAGTGAAGAAAAAAAGATATGATTTCTTGTCCCCTAACCTCTTCCGTTTCCCAGCTTCCAACAATCCCGCAACGGTAGAAGACAGACTCCCGTCTTCCCCTTCAGCCACGTTATCCCAAGACCTCTTAATGTCCTCCCATCGTTCTCGCTTCTGCACGCCACCGCCGGATTTGCTGCCCTTCTTTGACCGAGCTCCGCTTCCTCCCGCTGCTGCCGCACCCCCAACTCCCCGGTGACGCCCACTCTTGGTGATGTTGTGAGCTCCGATCTCTTCGTCGTCGGTGGCGATATAGTCTTCGTCTGAATCTGCCATGTCCCTTCCAGGCCAAAGGATTCCCCCCTCCCGCTAGATATGTTAACAAAGACGTGGTTCGTTCGTAAGCTTGGTAAATTAGTAGTGGTAGTTGTAGCAGTCGTAGTTGTCTTGTCAAAGGAAAGTTAAAATCGGGGGGCAAGTTGCTCGGGAAACCCCAGATTACCAAAGCAAAATAAGTACCGGCCCAATACCGTATCATACAGTAGGCGCCGGTTCGGGAGTGGAAGAATATTTCTCCGAATAAAAACCGGTGGAATGAGGGTGACAGCAGATGGGAGATGGGAAGGTTAGAAGTTGGAAGCGGGAACTCTTGGCGAATATTTGAAAGGGAAGAAAGCTACTTCACCACAAGAAGTTTGTGTCATTGCATATTCATTGCTCTGCTCCAGCGTTGCCTTAGGCATGACTGCCAAGCTTCTGACTTCTGACTTTTGGCGTTGGGTGAGGGAAGGAAGGAAGGAGCAGTCCTAGCCCTACCCTATAGCAAGATCCATCCCCACAGAATGAAATTGGTGGCTGGGCCGCAACTTGGCAATTTCAACCACCGGTACACGCCTCTTGGTGAAAAGCCAAAAGAACAGAAATCAAGACCCATCAGAACCCAACCTCACGCCCGTTTTCTTGCTTATCGACTCGTTAACGAACTCTGTGAGCAGCATCCCTCCTTCCCTGCAAAAAAAACTCCACCCAGCAACTGATCCACAACTTCCCCCACAGCTCCCCAAAACCAAACCTCCAAACCCTTCAAAATGGAAAACGACAAGGGCAAGCTCTCTCTCCCTCCCCCCAAAACAAATCTTCCTTCGCCCAGCTCAAGCAACCAACCAACCAACGAGTTTACTAACACAATATACAGGAGAAGTTGTCGACCTCTATGTCCCCCGCAAGTGCAGCGCCACAAACCGTATCATCAAGGCGAAGGACCACGCATCCGTGCAGATCTCAGTCGGAAAGGTGGATGAGTCCGGCCGCTACATACACGGCGAGAACATCACCTACGCGCTCTCCGGCTTCGTCAGGAGCATGGGCGAGAGCGATGATGCACTCAACAGGCTTGCACAGAGGGATGGGCTGCTAAAGAATGTTTGGTCGGCGTCTCGTCAACGTTAATGTGGTTGTTGGTGAGTTTTTTCCCCCCTTATATTTCGCTCTGGATGGGGGAGGGAAAGGGACGGGATGAAGACTGATCCGAGGTGCTTTGAGAGTGTAATAGTTCTTCATGGGATACTGACGCAGTACTGGGGATTTATCGATCAAACAAACAAAACATTAATAAAGGGATTTCCTCGCCAAACAATCGTTTCAACGTGCTATGCTTTTCTTTATTTGTTTTCAAATCCGACCTTCTTCTAGCCTGCCCAACCCCCCCCCCCCAAAGCCAACACCCCACTTCCTACCTTCTCTTCCTCCCAGTAACAAAAGCGGCCCCGGTAATGCCCTCTCTAATTCTTCCATAGAGAGACCCACAGTACCTCCCATCCCTCCCCTCCTTCCCCCCCCGTTGGATCCTCCCAAGAGCAACCATAGCACGAATCCCTAATATGGCAAGGATTTCAAGGAGTCCTTTGCTCACCCCGAGATTCTGGTTCCTTTAGGGTTTTTTCCTCAAGTGCGGGTGTGTTTGAGCGGAGGCGAGGTAAGGAAGGGTGTATAAACGGGAAAGAGGCCGCGAGAGCAAAGAAATTAAAGGCCTACTGAAGAGCTGTCACGCAAAGAACATGCGTTTGAGCACAGATACGGGTCTTACATCTCATATAAGCTAGCATAGTAAGAAACGGTTAGGAGGATTCGTTTATTTATTAACGTATGTTCTAGCATCACTACCATCCAAGTCTCTACAAAGGAGTGAAACGAAAAAATGAAAAATAGTAACTACATATACATGATACATCCCCATCCATTAATCCATGTCAACCATCTTCTCGTGAAATAGGAAGGAGCCTTGCTCCTTCCTGGGAGGCTCAGTTCATGGCAGCTTTTCCCTCTTTTTCTCCTCACCAATGGATAGAAAAGAAACCAGTATAAAACCTCCCCTCGATCCACCTCTTCCTTCCTTCCTTCCCCCAATACCGGCAAAGTCCATTACCACAGGCACATACCAGTATTCCGCAAAACAATTACATACCAAGGCCAAGAAGGAAAATAAAAAATAAAAAAAGCATTAACCCTCCCTCCAATACTAATCCCAAATCCCAAACATGCAAACACCCCGTTCCAGGAGCAAATATCCACAACCCCGGACCCATCCCATTCCTCCGCCAGGGCCAGAAAGCAAAAGCGTAAATGTGAGACTCCCCCTTGAAGACGGGTGGGCCAGGGACGTCATGCTGGACCGGACCAGACCAAGCTAGTCCAGGAATAAACAAAGATGAGATGAGAGAGATAAAATAAAATTGAAAATAAAAATGAAAACAGAGCCTCGGCGTTGATAAGCTTCAGGTTGCTTGTTTCCTTGCATACTTACCCGCCAGACTATCAATCGCGAACTTTGCAAACTCCTGGACTTGCTTGCTTGCAGGAAGATCAAGACGGGTATCATAAGCAGACAAGTATCATCATTTGCTGCACGAGAAGGTATAAAGACATGAACGATGAACAAAACAAGAGTAAGAGGACCGAAGAAAAAAATGTTTTAAAGTTTAGAGTTGTGTACGGTTAATTGATTTGATTGCGGATTCGAGTTCGGCGGTGGTAGTGGTGGTGATGTAATGGTAAGTAGTTCGTGAGATGTTCATCCCCCTTGCAATAATGCATGCGTCTTGGTACAGATCCATTATCAAGATACCGCTCGTACAAACAAACAAAAGAAAGGAACAAGAAAAAAGGAAACATGATTATTATCAAACCTAACCTAAGCTCTCCGGCTTTTTCTTTTTTATCTTTCTTTATGATTTACGGAGGATAGACTGAATCGGACATTATTGGGTTCATCGGATCATCTGGCCATTCGTCTTCTGTAATGCTGCTCCAGAAGAACCATAAGGCGGCTACGGCGAGTAATGTGAATAATGTCTCGAAGAGGGTACCGTCAATCTTGCCGTTCGACGCATCACAGAGGTGAACGCTAATAACGAAGTTGAAGATTTGGCCAATGGCGAAGAACAATGCTGAAGCCCCCAGACGGACTATTATATATTATTGTTAGCTTCAACGCCCTTGAGCTGGGGGATATATATATATATAAATCAATAATTTACCCATTGGCATTACTTCCCCCAAAACCTTCAGCACCAACAACGCTTCCAGGAAGAAGAAGGCGACGATTGCTATCAGCGGAAAAAGTAGGTACAGGACGTACAAGGCGTAATTCTTCAGTTCACTAGGATCTTTGACAGGAAAGTTCCCTGGTTCACCAAAGCCGGTGTCCACGGCGACATATGCTGTGAAATAATTTAGATCCCGAAGCCCAACGTTCAATGCTAACAGATGAAATGCGCCTTACCAGTCCCGACGAAAAATGCAAGTGCAGACCCGGCCACCAGTCCCACGGATAGCGGTGTCCCATCATCAACTAATTGGAATCCAACAATGGCGTTTAACAACAGGACCCATGCTGTTGCTGCTATCGCGCCCAAATGAATGCCAGTAAACCACTTTATACCCCCACCAAATCCATCAGCAACTACCCTTTCCACCGGTAACGAGGGCTGAAATTATTCTCTTCTAAAACATACCACCAGTACTGTTCGATTGGTCAGGAACCCTCCGACCGTAAACACCTCCGCCAGAGATACTAAAATATAGAGTATCAAGAATATTTGCATTTCCCTGCATTCCCCACCGCAGCCTCGTTAACAAGGGCCCTCCTCCCACACACCCTGCGCCGGAAATTCCACAAGAACGCGCGTTCAGAACCAACCTTCGCCCCACTGCAGCCCTCTTCTTTTGTGATAACAGCAGTAGTAATACTGAGACTATGATTGCGAGGATACACAATATTATCGAACCTGCCATTGGATACCAGGTTAGTGGTTGCACATAAACTCAGACAATCGATCGGCCATTCCATGGAACCAAGAACGAAAAGCAAAACGGCGTTTGCCAGAAAAGAGACCAACCTAAGTTTGCTACGCGTCCATCACCAGCCTTGAATCCCACGAGCAGGCATTGTTTTTCGGCATAAGGGAATAGCTAGAACTCAAGATCAGAAAGCCTCCTCGGTTGCAATAGTAGATGAAGAACATAGCGGAAGTGATGGCAGGCCAGAAAACGTACGTTGCACACAGGTAGTGTCGAATCTCGACAAAATCCCTATTTGATCAAGCGCGTTGAATCAGTCATCTAAAGTCCTCCCCTCGTTCTGCCACCACCCTCTGTTTGGCGCGGTGGTCGCAATAGATGGGTGGATGAGCCAAAGAAAATACAAGACCTCACTCGACCCATTCCATTGAAACTAAAAGGGGGGCGAGAATGGAAAAAGAGAGAAACTTACATGAAAATTCCCGAACTGTGACATGATTAGAGTTCCTTTCCGCAACTCTCACGACCGACCGAAGCAAGACTTGCGGGGAGGGAGGGACGAGAGAAGGGAATGGAATGGAACGGGGAGGAGGGCGTGGAAAGGGCAGAAAGAAATGAGATGAGCAGGGCTTGAGAGTGTGCGTGAAAGGCCGTGCGTGTGTTGGTTTGGGTGCACCCGTCAGCGTTCCTCTTCGGCGCCCAGGACGGAAGAAGGCGTTCTTGGATGCTTGCAGACCACAGGACACAACGAATGAGAGAGAGAGGGAGAAAGTGGCTGAGGTGTTTACTGGGCGGAAGGGGAAAAGAATTGAAAGTTGCTCAAACTTTTCGAAAGAGTGTAATGTACTGTACCGGTAGGTGGAATTTGCTGGTAGCATCGCCGTACCGCTGTAATCCCCCCGGTCACCAATCCCTCTGTCACGGCCTGTATGGCGGTTTTCCCCCGGGACGATGCCTTTGGCACCGAACTCGTCTCCCCAAAACCTTGTATCGAAACGAGCGAGTGTGGGGTGGAAAGATGGATCAAGGGAACTCTGGGGAGGAAGCAGTAAACCACGAAATAGAATGAACTTTATTATCGCATTATGGGATTGGCTTCCCCCGAACCTTGATTTGTGGCTCGCCAACCAACTTCCTCCCTTCCTCCCTTCCTCCCTTCTCTCTTCAGGCCAAATTGGCTAGATGCAGTAAACAATGGGCTGAGGGGGAGCAAAGGGCTGGGATTGAGTCCCTGGAAAAAGTACTGGTACAATGAGAAAGATTATTACTATTGCTATTATTATTATTGTTGCTACTACCCCCCTCTCTCCCTCTCTCCCTTTCTAGACCATCGCACCAGCTGCCGCACCAGCACTATTCGGCCAGCAACCGTTGCATCTCCAGGTCTCAGTGAGGGCAGAGGGCACCAGAACCGCGGTGGTCAAACAGGCCCAGGCAAAAAGGAACCTTCCCCTGGTCAATGCGGTCATGAAATGTCCAACAGGCCCAAAGTAATCATCTCCCCTGCCTCCCTTGATGTGCAGCACGGCACTCGAACAAGGCACAAGTGAGTTCGACCATTCAAGAGTTACCGGTATCTGCCTGCTCCCCCTCCTCTCCTCTCTTGCCCCTCTGAAATAACAACGAGGCAATCGATTTTCAGAGGCGCCTGATATAAACTTGGTTAAAACGGCTGTTCCATTTTGCGCGTGCTTCCACTCACCGTAATTCGCCAGAGTAGATCCCCCGTGTTTGCGGTGGCGAGACTTCCTCCCCTAATTCTATTTTTGGGCATTCTGTTCTTGCCAATTTTGCCAACAAGCAAGGTGTGGGTTGGTCTCGTCCATCAATCAATCAATCAATCAATCAATCAATCAGCAAGCAACCATCGCGCCGTTTTAGTACTGTAAAATGAGCTCCGCGCCCCGGCCAACACCCAGAATCGGACCCAGGACTCCTCCCAAAACCCCACCCTCGTACCGTATTCCATTGGCATTACCGGTATTCGTAGTGATGGATGAGACTGAGAAAAATGTATAAATTGCAGGGGACTCGGAAAATTGGGAAAACTTTAACTTCTGGGTGCAATTATATGCATTGGCGAACCTTCTCTTCCCTTCTCACAGTCCGGAAGCGTGTCTCTTGACCATAAATTGATTAACACCGAACAAGCCTTTCTTCGCTGCATTAGAATTTCCCAGTCTGATCTCCAATGCGCGGTGCACGACACCACGCATTCCAAGCGGCTGCTCCCGCCCACGGCTCAGGCACAGAACCCCCATGGTTCACAATTGCTTGTGGCTTGTCCGCAAAAGATTTCCTCTTTGTCTCAGCTCGCCTACCGGTGAGAGATACCGGTATCGTAGGCAGAGTACCGTATCTGTACTCGTACAGTATCTGATTGCCCTCACTCCCCTTCTGTGGCTGGTGAATGAATGAATCCCGTTTCGTCCTCAACGTGCAACCCGGTAAATTAAAAGGAGCTTGCCCGGGAGTGGTGTTCCGGCGGTTAAGCTCTTCTAGCCCACCCTCCAGTTGGGATCGATTGCTTCTGGCTCCGGCGGTACGGAGCGGAGAGACACCGAAAATATCCTATGCATGCGGAACGCACCCCAGAGCGTAGAATCTTCTTTACCCGGGGGTCCTGCAGGGCTGAAGGCGGACTTTTGCAAAGGCTCGCTATACTTTGGGACACAACTGCGCAGCAACCTTGTTTTGACTATGATTTGGCCAGTTTTTGACCTGTGTTTGTAAAAAATGTGAGTACTAGTACAGTACTGTACCGGGGGTTCAGGGTAAGTGAGGCGAAACGGTTCTCATTGGTTCCAAGGTCACTCGGCCAATGAGAGAGCAGGAAGTTTTAGGGTTGGTACATTTTGGGTTCGCCTCACTTTTTTCCCCCTCCAAAAGAACGCCGAGATTGGCTGTTTCCATGGTTACGATATCATACCAAACCTTGGTCGGTTAAAATCCAGTCAAGTACCAAGTTCGCCTCACTTGTGCTCACCCCCTGGTACAAAGGGTAGGGACCCATTAACCGGAATAGACAAGGACGTATTTGGCTGGTTAACCTCAAATAACTGTTCCATAACTTCTTGCCGGACCTTGTATCATAGCTCCAACGTAACTGACAGAGAAAGGGGTAATGGAACGCACTTAACAACGTAGAAACAGCCCCTTACGGTAGCCACAGGCGCCTAATTGATGAACGTCGCTATCGGTCGTCCCAGTACTCTTACTCTATTGGCTACACAACAAATCAACAAATACCTGGCCATACTCGAGTACCGGTACTCGAGTACCTAGATCAGTAGTCCGACAGCCATCCACTTCTCTATCACAACGAGCTGAACCACCGTTACCGCACATCGTATCACCCCTACCGCCTTTCCGACCACGGGAGCAGGAAAGCCAAATCTTACGCGCAGGCTTACTTGCACCGCGAGATCACGGCAACCCCTTGTACGCCAAGTAAGCCAGGAAGAAGTGACCAGGTTTGCCTGTCAAAAATCCCACCTTCTCTAACGCTAGCATGTCGCCATACCCGCACCCCTCCCCTGACTATCCGCCAAAATTCACCATTTTTCGAGTCGGAGAATCGCACGACTCTAGAACCATCGCTCGGTAAATCTCGGCTATTCACCAAATCATCAAATCTCCAGTCAACTCACGGTATCAAAGCCGTAGGGATATTGTGGTGCGGAAGATACAAGGGTACCGTATTTACTCGTATAATCCACTATCTCCGCCAGTCTTCTAATCTCCGTGTTCAGAGACAAAAACCCCTAAGAAGGATTAGTGTTTTCCTTTCATGGTAAAGCCTGAGTGTTCCGACTGTGTTGGACCTCATTTACAGTAGCGGCATTCGCAATTGTGTTAACCTGTCAAGCTAAACCTATCGTGGGCTGGGGCAGGGATTGACGGGGATTAGGGATTATACGAGTAAATACGGTAGATCATGAATTCATGGTACAGAGCAGGGACCAGAGGTTCTATAGCAGTGGTACAGTGCTTGCAAGATGGGTACCAAAAACCTATCCAAATAAGAGCTATTGAACTTGACAAAGCTAGAACTAGAGAACCAAACAATATTATATCCTGATCATAGCTAAAAGTTTCTGACTTTGTTTTTTTCCTTTCACCTTTCTCATGGCTCATTCATGGCTCTGGGTTGGAATGCATACCCTTCCAGTGTTCCAAAATGGCCTCCACAAAGGACGATGACCACCCCTGCTCTGTACCATGAATTCATGCTCTACCCTTGTACTCGAGTAGATCTACCCCCCGTTGTGACAGGTACAGTACCGGTATTACCGGTACTATACCGGAAGGCCTTTTTTTCACTATTTTTTTTTTTTCGGCTTCTGCCTTGAGCACGGCGGATCCAACCCAATGTGGAAAGGGCATTTTTGATAGGGGCTTTCGCAATGATAACTAAAACTTATCTATGACGCGATAACTAAAGGAAGGCGACCAGCTCGTAACTTCTTCGCAGCGTGAATCTGGGATCCGATGGAGGTTTGTGGAAGACAGTCGTTGCAACCAATTACCGTACCCGTTTTGCAGGTTGGAGGATGTAGCAGGAACGGTGCAAACAGGGAGATCCGCCATAGTCAAGTAAGCAGTGGGTGGTGGGATATATCCGTCCGGCTCGGGAGAGGTACCAATGCCTTGCTGTGAATCCCAAGCCCGGTCGTGGAATCTTCAAATGTTGTATCATAGCTTTGCTTGCTGTAGACTTGTAAGGGGCGAGGGGGCCCTAGGAAAATGAAATCCCCCGAGTGATTTCATATGACGCTGGGGCGTATGGGGTTCCCTCTGATTTCGCGGTCTTGTGCTACTTAGGGTGTTATTGGAGAAGGGAATGCCTCCAAGCCCTCTACCTAATTCCTCGGAGGTCACAGAAATCCAAACCTGGAGACTTATGCCATGCTCTTTTCTGTTGCACAGCCGCCGATCCGTGATCCCTCTTTGGCAGTAGCCTGTACACTTACGGGCTATGAAATTCGGGATCAAGGGGAGGGATACCTAACAGGGCGTTACAGATCTATAGTGTTTTGTCAGGAGAACAGATTGATAATGAATCTTTGATGCTGGAAAGGGGCATACGAGAACACATACCGGCACCGGCGTGATAGTGCCGGCGACGCAATCCGTTCGCTGCTTATTTACGATACTAGCTAGCCGCATACCGCATCTGCCCTGGGCTGCGAAATAATTTTCACCATCCGCCAGTTACTATGGGATCTAAGCCAGGGGGAGATCTCAGAATGGCGGCCAACCTATGGGAGCTCCGTCTTTATCATTAATACAATATGTGGCGGTTGGCCCTTCCGGTACCTCCTGTGGATAACTCCCAAGAACTTCTAGGGAAATACACTTCTCTGTTCCCCTATCACCCTTATTCCCTCGGCACCTGGAGGCTCGGAGATCCTGTAGTGTAAAGGGATGGATTCTGGATTTGAAAGGGGGAGTTGTTGGCAGAGGTGCCGTATTGAGTGCTGGTTTCCTAGTTCGACCGAGTGTTATATCTGGAAGAATTAGGTGGGATTTCTTGTTGTCAATGTAAGTGCCCAGAATCTTCGATTATCGCTGCGGTCCTCGATATACATGTAGTGATATATCCTGTATATCTAGAGGAAACTTAGGGTTTGGTACAGGGCAAGTACAAACGGTTGGTGCTTTTCTCTGAGGCTGTGTAAAGCTATAGCTATGAGGATAGAACAAGAGAAGGGGGAGTTCCTCATCGAATACCATCAACACCCTTCGGACCCCACCTTCACAATTTGATCCTATCAATACATTACTCATCGGAGCGGTAGCAGTGCTGGAGCAGGTGATCGATTCAAACTGTTATAGTTTTATAAGTCGGTATGGGTCCAGTGAGGGCCCAGCCCGTAAAAATCATCCCATCGGCGGCCATTCTCGACTGGATATTTGGATAGCGCAAGTCGTCTTGAATTCTCCTACTCCTTCCCCCCACACCGCCGGGAAAGCCAACCGGCAACACCACACACCGGGGCCCCGCACTCACGGTGCCATCGGGCACTGGTCGGTTTCATCCCGAGAACATAGGCGTATAATGTCCCTTGAGCAGAAGCTAAGCGAGTCCGGAAGTAATACCGGCAGTGGGGTAATTGGGAGCTCAGAAGAATCTGATTCGCTGGTGTTCACGGTTTCTCTAGATCTTAACATGGTGTTTGCTAGGCTGGCCTGAATTTTTTTTTTTCAGGCATGGGATTCCCTATGGGTTGTTTGGGTGGCTGGTTTCCGGATCGATATTTACTGGGACTTGAGGGTCGGTCCCTGGAGAGCTGTAATACATTGCGAGGACCGGCAGCAGTAAAACCGCCTGTACGTGTATGATACTTTAATGCTCGAGTACGTAGCTCGCTATATATACTTGCCTGGAACAAGCTTTGTCAGCCCTGAGATCGGGATGAGTTGCACCAGGAACTGATAACGAATATTAAGGATTTGGGTTTCTATTACTTTAAGGATAGACAATGTAATGGTGGTGAGGGACTGCACTGCGTTGGATTGCACCTACCGCACTCGCGAATTTCACCAGCACCGGTATCTGGACACTTTAATGCCAAGACCCACTGGGGCCCAAATACTTGGCGCTAAGGTGTGCTGCCAAATGAGTAACAGTTCATCTGATCCGGCTCAGACCCCCCCCACGCGACCGAAACTTGGATGAGGAGATACCAGGCTTTTTGGAGGAGTGATCGTGCTCCCTCGCTGGATTTCACTGCCGGCACAGTACTCGAGTACAAGGTGGGGGACTTATGATGTCGGTATCATACCACCAAGATGTTACAAGTAAGGAGTCGTCTCTAACTCGAAAAATATTTCCAGGGCGATTGATATTTGATGATGCTGGATGGCAAAGCATTTCGACTTATCGGCTCCCTCACCGTGACAGACTGCTGGGCTAACTTATTGGGTATCGCATCATAATTATGATACGTAAGGCTCCTTACGTATGATATCATACATTCTAGGGCGTTTTTAATCATCAGGGCTCAGGGTCAGGGTGAGTTCATAAAGGCCCTTCGCGGGGGCAGTTCCCTACTTTAGGGCTTTTCACAACTTTTATCACATCATACCAAGACTCATGCTGTGTCCCCATCCCTATCCCACCTTCACCTACTCAACTGAAGCAGCGATCGTCGTGCCTTGGTGGATCATGAGCTTCTACTCGTATTGTACGGAATACCGGTAAGTCATGCACGGTGCCCCGCATTTTGTGTGGAAGCCTCGATTCTCGTTCCAAGTCATCGTTGGTCTAGAGTATGGTTACCCCACAAATTCATTGTGACCCTGCGTCTTCACTGGAGGAACCTGGAACTTGGGGTTGGCAAGATCTCCTTCCGTGATCATTAGTTGAGGCGTCACATGGTGAACCCCTGCAGCTGCCAGATTTGGCGGTCATGATGGGAAGTCTCATGATCTCTGCAGTGAGGCTGAGCTCGAGCCACAGTTAAACAACGAGTGCGGATATATATATAACTTTCACAATATGACGGGAAATCGCCTAGCAGTTGTCACTACAGTACCGGTAGTGAGTTGGCTTACGCTACTACCGGTACTATCGTGCTCATATCATGCCGTACCGTACTAGTATCTTGGCACCGCTCCCAGTACTCGAGCACTCGTGGGGTGCTGACACGGTTAGTTAAGCAGCGCCATTGGCTCGGGACCGCCTCGTTTCTTTGGGAGAATTTCAGATGCCGGAAGCTGTTTATTCGAGATCGGGAGCCCCCGTCGGGTGCTGTGAACACACGACGAGGAGGAGCTCAGGACCGAAGATGTTTACCAAACCGACGAACTCTTTCTTTTCCTTTTTTTCCGAGGAGGAGAAGCGGTCCGCAGAAAGGAAACAAAGAGCTCTAAGGACTCCTCCGCATCGACTGCCGAGATTCAGATTTTTTTTCAACGCCTTTTTTTCTTTCCATCTTTTTTCCTTTTTGTGTCGAGTTTTTTCCCCCCGATCTTTCTGTCCCTGTCAACGACGCAACCGACAAACACCAAGCTTTCCCGCTGCTTTCTTTTTCCCGCGGCACATTTTGCAAGGCTCGGAGACAGGCGCTTCTTTTCGTTCGTCCTCAGCGTCTAGCAACCCCTCTTTGATCAATTGCATGGCGGGGGAAATTCTTCGCGTAAAAGGGGTATCGATGTGCTGTGGTTGTTTCGTTCCCGTGTGAACTTGTTATTTTTGACGATCCTCTGGGCTCCAGGTTTTCTTTTTCAACGACTTGGCTGACGCTGTTGCGAGAGATCTCTGTCAAGCACCCGATCGCTGCCGTTTTTGTATGCAACCTGAAGCCCACCTCGGAATCCTCTCTCGTCGTTGAATTCGACCGTCATATTCGAGCACTCTGCAGGTATGGGGCCATCTGGGAGTGTCAGGATTTTATATCACTTGCAAAGTTTCTGAAGAACAGCGAGCTTCTCGTGACCGCATAGTGACCAAGGTGACACAGGGGACATCATCACTCTCGGAGCACAAGCGAAGCCTCGAGTAGAGAACTTCCTGAAGAGCGGTAACAACCCCGCATCCGTGCCAAAACATTTTCTGCGTGTCCAATGGGATGATATTTGTCCTCGTCTCCGAAAGCCTCCGCCTTCCCGGCATTCTGGCTTTTTTCAGGATAAATTCGGTGTTCAAATGCGCCCGTCAAAGAGTTGTTTCAACATACCCGCGTATGGGGTGGAGTACTCGAGTACTTCTCAGGTACTCTTGCAGTACATTTTACCAATAAAACAATGCTTCAGGCTGAACGTTATCTCTTGTTATTATACGCTTCAAAGATTATGCAGTGTAAACATGAGTTTGTATGTGCCGAGTATTGGTAACGTCTAGAACATTGTCAAGTCGTGAAACACTACCGGCAGTCCATTCGAAGGAATTAAAATTTTTTTCATTGGTCACATGGCATGGTCCGGTCGTATTTTGCGATACCAGTACGAGTACAGTACCGGTAGACTATTTGTGGTTTTCGTGTAAAGTACGGTATTTCTTTCTTTTTCCTTTTTCCTTTTTTCCCTTTTCCTCCCCCCCTTTTTTTTTTTTTTTTCGTGTTTACGGCATCTGGATTAGATCTCGGGTATGCCTTTCCCTGTGGTCCAAATCTCTATGATACCGGTGCAAGAGGATGTTGCGAAACCATTTACAGGGCTGAAGGGGTCGTTCCGCTCCCACTCGTTCACGATACTTGTAACTGCGGCACCCTAGGGTGAAAGTGGCAACGGTTAAACTGTCAGCTTGACAATTATCATACCGTCAAAAACTGGGGTAGACTACGGGATGGCTGAGAACTGACGTTACGGTACCGTAGTATGATATCAGTCTACTGTAGTCGCACGGAGTGGAGTGACTTTAGGGACCAGGAAGACTTTTTAGAATGGGGGAAGACCATCTCTCAAATGCGATGGGCTTGGCGAAACTTGTATTACTACCATTGGGAAGACACTTCCTTTTTTTCTTTTCTTTTCTCTCTTTTCTCTTCCCCATGTGTGCAAGGCGAAGTAAAAACAACCAAAAGTGACGAATACTCCCGATAAGGGATATTGATTGGTCCCAGTATTAGAGCTAAGAACACCGATTCTGGAGCCATTTCATCCTCCCTTCCAAGTGCCGGTTCACACAGTCCGGCATTACGGTAAGTGATCATTTCCTCCTCCAGTTCGTTAGCTGTTGCGATATCATTTTTCACGCTTGCCTCCCGCACAGTTTTTTCTTTTTTCTTTTTCTTTACTGCTACCTGTATCATATTCCGACGAGCTGCACTGCGAGTACGAGCACAGGCCGCATACAGTTTGCATACCGATATCCTTTCCCTTCTTGCACTTTCCTCAACCACTCCTCGACCAATCACTGCATCCCTGGTGCAATTGATCTTTTTTATCTTATTCTCCTTGGATGCACAGGCAGATTATCTTTTTCCCTATCCGCCCTTTGCATGTGGTAGCAAAAAATAATAGTTTTTTTTTAATCCCTTCCCTTTGTTCAGCGCTTGACACGCTGTCCTTCCTTGAAACTTGAAGAAAAATAAACAAGAGAGGAAAACAGAAGGATGAAAAAACAAAAAAACAAAAAAACAGAACAAATCAATAGAGAAAAACAAAGCGAAGACTCAGAAATTTCATCTGACTGATCTTATGCCTTTCTTAGCTTATTGTAGACTTTTTTTTTATATGATATGATTTGCGAGGAGGCGAGCAAGGTCAGGGTAGTCTACTCGAGTACTCGAGTAGCTGTGCACTCACTCACCCCTGGAACATTTTGCCTAGCAGCTTTGCTTGGTCGGGTCTCGTGCGTGCCTCATCGCCCAACAAAGCTTCCTTGGCCTGACCATACGACCCTCCACCACCATCACTCCCCCACCCCCCCCCCTTCCACTTTGCCCGACCCACCACACACTAAGGTCTCGAACCTGTCCACAGGAGGCAAAATTCAATCTTCACCCGCTCTCCGTTTCTCCTCCCACATCAACCGCCGACAGCCGGGGCCTGCAGTAGTCCTGGACCCGTCAAAGATTGAAGAACACGGCTGTCCGCCAGCCCCACCGCCGTCACCATTCCTCCCACATCTTCTCCCACGCGTCAGGTCGATATACCCCTCCGTTCCCTAGTTTCTCGACCGTCTTCTTCGTCAGACCCTCAACGCACAGAATATCTTCCCCCAGGGCCTTCACATCATAACCCTCCCCACGGCCACTCTTCATCTCCTCGGTCATCCATCGACTCAGAGTATTCTGGCTTCTCTTGGAGCGATACCGGTGACTTAGCCGAACAACTTGGGGAGGAGGATCCCTTATCCATTAGACTTCAGGAAGTCCTTGGCGACGAACTCCCATCATCTAGCACTCGTTTCTCTCACCGCCGCCCTGGCTCGAAGAGGGTGCGTCATCACCGCCGCAGGTCTTCAGCCTCACAGTCATCTCACCACGACGGACACCGTCGACTAGAAATAGAAATCCCTATACCTACCCCAGGACCTAGGAAAGTATCGAGAACAGAAAAAGCTTTGGTCCGCATCATGACGTGCGGTCGTAATGGCAGCTCCGTGCACGGGCTCACGGGGAAGCCCTTACTGTGATTACCCTCTCTTTCTCCCCAGTGTTTGCCCAGTCGTGCACAAGCTAACGTTGTGGTAGATATTTTACGAGTGTTTTCGTAAGTTTGGGGGTGTTTTTGTTCGGCTATGACCAAGGAGTCATGTCCGGGATCATCACGTACGAAAATGCTGCCTGAGCCCCTTATCGGACAAAGCACTGATCCCATTTTCTCTAGCGGCCCTTATTTTAAGGATTATTTCAATCAGCCCACCAGAGCCCAGATAGGGACTATGGTAGCTATCTTGGAAGTCGGAGCATTTGTATCATCCCTGATTGTAGGCCGAGTCGGAGATATCATTGGAAGGCGGAAAACTATTTTCTATGGAGCTATTATCTTTGTTACTGGAGGCGCTCTACAAACTTTTACTACTGGAATGGGATCTTTAATCCTTGGCCGTATCATTGCTGGTGTTGGTGTTGGTGCACTTTCAACCATCGTTCCGGTTTATCAGTCTGAAATCTCGCCCCCACATAATCGAGGCCAGCTTGCATGTATCGAATTCACGGGTAACATCGTGGGATATGCATCAAGTGTCTGGGTAGACTACTTCTGTAGTTTTATCGAGAGTAACTACTCCTGGAGGCTCCCGCTTTTTATGCAATGTATTATGGGCTCTTTGCTCGCGGTTGGCTCCCTTATCATCTCCGAATCTCCAAGGTATCATAAAGCGTCATCTCCCTTTTTTCCCTCGTGACTGACAAATTATACGTAGATGGCTACTTGATAATGACCATGATGAAGAAGGGATGATTGTCTTGGCAAATCTTCATGGCGGTGGTGATATCCACAATGAGCGTGCGAGGGACGAGTACCGTGAAATCAAGGAGAATGTCCTCGTCATGCGCTCGGAAGGTGAACGATCTTACGCCGAGATGTGGAATAGGTACAAGAAGCGCCTCTTGATTGCCATGTCATCCCAAGCATTCGCTCAGTTGAATGGTATCAACGTTATCTCGTACTACGTGAGTTGCCCCACATATCACTTTCTGTTCTTCGCTTCTGACCAGGATAGGCTCCCATGGTTTTTGAGCAAGCCGGATGGGTCGGCCGCGATGCTATTCTTATGACCGGGATCAACGGAATCGTCTACGTCCTCAGCACCATCCCCCCGTGGTATCTTATGGACAAGTGGGGTCGTCGCCCCATCTTGCTTTCCGGAGCCATCATCATGTCCCTCGCACTCACAGCGATATCGTACTTCATTTACATTGATGTCCATTACACTCCAAGGATGGTGGTCATATTTGTCATTATTTACAACGCATTTTTCGGATACTCATGGGGACCTGTCCCATGGTAAGTTTTGATATTGCCCCATGGGTTACTCTTAATTCTAATCATGAGTAGGCTGTACCCCCCGGAGATCATGCCCCTCAGCATCAGGGCCAAAGGAGCTTCGCTTTCGACTGCGACCAACTGGGCATTCAACTGGCTGGTAGGAGAGATGACACCAATTCTACAGGATTGGATCAAATGGCGCCTTTATCTGGTGCATGCGTTCTTCTGCGCTGTTAGTTTCGTTCTTGGTATGTTGATCTGACAATTAATTGTTTTCCATGGGGCCCGAAACGCATGCTAATTTTATAAATAGTATACTTTGTTTATCCAGAGACCAAGGGTGTCCAGCTCGAGGACATGGACGCTATCTTTGGCGACCAAACACCCCCTACTGCGAAACAGTCACTCCTTCATCCCAGTCGTAGTGGTAGCCCGGTTCCTTCACTCGATATCGGAAGCGCTGATTCGAAGAAATCGAGATCACCGGGCCGATCAGGGAGTGACCGAGGAGTTACTGGATTGTTCAGCAGGTTATTTGCGAAATCAGAATACGAGTCTGGAGGAAACTATAGAAGGCTGGATGAGGGAGATGAAGTCTAGATGAATCGGCTGGAGTTTTTTTTTTTTTTTTTTTTTTTAAGATTTGTTTTGTTCTCTATTTTATATTTAGTCTGTTGTTCAATTTCTTCTTGGCCTAAGGATTCCCCCTCCTGTTGGGCTGTCACATTGGGTATTCACATTATTTCTAGGGTTTTGTCTGGACGCATGGTTAGTATTTGGAATGTCTTTTATCCCCTATTTCCTACTTCACCCCCGCCCCCACCGTTCGTTATTTTTCTTTTCTTTGCCTTCTTCACTGCTTTGTCTTTGGATGTTGTCCGGGAACATGATTAGAGGTTTTCCTTGTTTTGCCACCGTGGCCAAAAAAAAAAGGGGTAGAGGTGTGTGGTCTACTTGGTATGCAGATTTCTCAGCTTGGGGGAGCATTTTTATTTTTATTTTATCAGGGTGGAGAGGGATCGGGAATGGCTTTTTGTATGTTCCACCACCACTGAATTAGTTTGTCCGAACGCTGTTACCAAGCCCGTGGTGGTGGTGAATGTCCTGATGAGTTAGCCGATCATATCGTACGGCCTTGGCACGCCGAGGCAGGACCTTCCGGGCCGTCAATGAAAATACTCGAGTGATGGGTGATGACGGCGGATTGTCTTGCATGATGACGGGCATTGGCCTTTCGGAGCTGACTACCGGTATTAGGAAAAGGGGCTTACCTCGTGCCCGGGAAAATCCCAACCTCTGGCCTCCCTTCGCTAACCAGCTACGGTGCGCAAGGCACTGCAAGTCTCATCACTTATGTCTCACCCGGGGATTTGAGAGGGCGAGATGATTATGAAATCTCCCGATACCCACCAGCTCCCCTTCTCACTATGCCCCCGTTCCACCACCCCCCTATAAGCGTCCTCCTCCTCCTCCTGCCTTTCGCCCTCCCTTCAGTTCTCCAGGCGCCAAATAACCCACCACAATGGCTATAAACCAAACCGGCTCTCCACCAAAACTGCCCCCCCTCCTAACCCTCCCCCCCGAACTCCTCCTCACAATCGCCGAACTCCTCCCGCCAAAGTACCAACCGCGCTTGCTGCGCGTCAACATCCGCCTGGCGAACGTGCTAGCCCCCCTACTAAACTCGGCCGCGAACCAGACCGCGCAGGCCGGCGGCATGCCGCTGCTGCACTGGGCCGTCCTCCACAAAGATGTCCGCCTCATACGGCTTCTGCTCGCGAACGGCGTCACGGACGTCGCACATCCGGGCCACTGTATGTACACTGCGCTGCACCTCGCTGTCGCGCACGGCGGCGCTCGCGTCGTGAGGGTTTTACTCGAGGGGGAGAATGGCGAAAGTGTTCGTGGGGTAAAGGACTGCTGTGGGAGGACGCCGTTGGCGATTGCAGTTATGAGGGGGGGCGTCGGGGAGGTAATTGAGATGTTGAAGGGGAAGGGGGAGGCATGAGGTTTGAGGAAAGGTGTTGATTTGGGGGGCGGGTGTTTGTCTTGATTAGATGGGATGGTGTTTTTTTCTTTTCTTTTCTTTTCCGCTTCTCGTACGCGTGCGTTTGTGTGATAGACGGTATGTTGGGATTGTTGTGGTTCTAATGGGTGTTTAATGGGGTCATCGAACGGATGAGACCACGACTGGGAGTCTTTATTATTACCCTTTGTTTTATTCTGTTTTACCCCAATTGTTTTTTCTAATTCACACCTTCATGACATTGCTTGTCTTGTTTTTTTTTTTTTTGTTCATGACCCCAATTTTGTCACATACCGGTACCGCAGGAAGGGTGTGAGTGAGCGGCTGTGTATCGTAGAGTATGTGGATCGGATAGGTGTCCTTCTCGCTTTCTATCATACTCGCGATCTCGCCGACTTTTTCCATGGAGAATTACCCCCTGAGCTTGCCCGGGCTCACTCGAGCTCCGACCACGAAACTTTTATTTCACTCTTTCCTTTCTTCCCATCTCTTCTTTCCGCGTAATTATAGTCTTTCAAAGCTCTGCGCCGTAAATTTATTTTCGAGGGAAACACTATCTCCCAGAGCAGAGAAAAATAAGCTCTCCTTACCTTCCCTAGATCACGGCAGTACCCGTCTGTCCGTTCCTCTGCACCCGCCTCATCGCTAACTTACCACGTTCCCTTACTGGCACGGCACTATCATAGCACACCTGGCCTGTCTGCCCGCCAAGGTGTGCACGTTAACTAGCTCGGAAAAGTGTCCTGTCAACCCGAATCCATAAATAAACGCCCAGAAACGCGGCTCTCACTTTCACCTACTCTCCGTCCGAGTGGCTGCTCTCGGGAAAAAGAAAAGAAGGGAGAAGAGGACGAAAAAAAGGAAAAAAAGAAAAAAGAGGTCACCTACTACTCGAGTATCGGTACCCGCGCAATACCGGCAGTGGCAGGCTTGGGTGGTTAGCGGCCGGGACACATCGTCTCAAACCCTCGAACCCCCCCCCCTCACACCCTCACACCCTCCTCCTCCCCACTCGTATCGTATCGTATCGTGCGTGTTATCTACTCACCCCGCCTTATTTCTTCTTCCTCTCCCTCCGCTGCAGTTACTCGGTCGCTCGCTACTGTACACCCCGTGTTTAATACCAGAGCTGGTCTTAAATCGGAACGGAGTGATCTCGGGATTGATTTTTTTACAAAGCTTGAAAGGGATGGCATCAGAGATGCTGTTCGCGTTGCTAAGTATGCCCGCTTCTTCCTATCTCTGGTATAAGTGAAACGTGGCCGGGATTTGGATTAAGCTGATGTGCGGTTATCGGTTAGGACGCGATGCTGAAGATCCTGATGATGGTGGTATGTCCTTTCAAAGTCAAACTGGGGGGGAAAGAGGCGGTGGCTGACTTGGATGGAGTAGACGTCACGGACCCCGGCGAATCCGAAATCATCTCTTCGTGGGCCCTTTTCATTCAAGTCACATTGTTGATACTGGCGCTGTTTTGTAGTTATTATTTGCAGTTGAAGAAGATTCAGGCGGTGCATGAGACTGTTATTTCCATTTTTGCTGGTAGGTTTCTTCCATCCCACCTCCCCCCTCTTCGGGGGCGAACTGGTGGAGCTAATGGAGGGGCGGTTTTGGGTAGGAATGTTTGTGGGGTTGATTATTAGGCTTACCTCGTCGGAGCATTTGCAGAGCTTGGTTAAGTTTGATTATCAGATTTTCTTCAATGTGCTGCTGCCACCGATTATTTTGAATTCGGGGTATGAGCTTCATCAGGTATCTTTCCCCCCCTCTACTTCTGAAGGGGATGATGGTGTGGGTGCTAACGCTGAGGATGACAATGATGGGGTAGGCGAATTTCTTTCGGAATATAGGTTCTATATTGACGTTTGCCTTTGCTGGGACCTTCATTTCGGCGGTAGTCCTTGGGTATGTTGTGGTGCTTGACCTTCCCTCCTTTTGCGTTGCGGTGGTGGTGAGGGTAAAGCTGAGTTGGGGTGGGGATATTCTAGGGTCATATTGTTCATCTGGTCCTATGGACCCTTCGAAGCGCTCGAGATTTCGTTCGTTGAAGCGATTGGTGTTGGCGCGACGCTTTCTGCTACTGATCCCGTTACGATCCTCGCCATCTTCAATACCTACAAAGTGGACCCGAAGCTTTACACGGTAATCTTCGGTGAGAGTATTCTCAACGATGCGGTGGCTATTGTCATGTTCGAAACTGCGCAGCGATTTCACGGGGAGAATAAGGGCCCTGCCAGTATTGGGAGCTTGTTCAGGGGTATTGGGATTTTCTTCCTGGTGTTTACCGTTAGTTTGATGATTGGCGTATTTATCGGGATTGGAACAGCATTGCTGTTGAAGCATACCTATATACGGAGATTTCCGAAGATTGAGAGCTGTCTTATCCTTTTGGTGGCTTACGCCTCGTATCTTTTCTCCAACGGGTGTCACATGTCCGGTAAGGGTCATATTCTGGTTTAACCGCGTCGGCGTGGGAACTAACGAGGGGTCAATTACAGGAATTGTGTCTTTGCTGTTCTGCGGGATTACACTTAAGCATTACGCATATTATAACATGTCTCGCCGCACGCAGCTAACTACAAAGTACCTCTTTCAAGTCCTGGCGCAGCTTTCTGAGAATTTTATCTTTATCTACCTTGGACTGTCACTTTTCACAGAGACGCAGCTTGTCTTCCGCCCCGCGTTTATTATAGTGACTGTTATTGGGATCTGCGTGGCTCGTTGGGCAGCCGTATTCCCGCTTTCTAAACTCATCAACTTTGTCATTCGTTACCGTGCACAGGCGCGGGGGCGTACCGTAGCCGATGAGCTCCCCCACAGCTACCAGGCTATGTTGTTCTGGGCCGGTCTTCGCGGGGCTGTAGGTGTCGCCCTCGCCGCGGGCATAACCGGAGAAAACGGAAATTCCCTTAGAGCAACCGTGCTAGTAGTAGTAGTCCTCACAGTCATCGTCTTTGGCGGCACAACCGCAAGAATGCTAGAAATCCTGGGTATCCGAACCGGCGTGGTCGAGGAAATTGACAGCGACGACGAATTCGACATCGAGAACGTCGGCGCCTATTACAAGAGTGCCCGGGGTGGAATGGGCCCAGTGGGTCTCCCGCTATCCGTCGTTCCCAGGGGAGGCAGGGACGGCGGTGCCATCTCCACAGGAGGAATCTATGGAGGCTCACCCACTCCTCCAGACAGGCCGAATTCCGGCATGAGCGGACGAAGAAATAGTCAGCGAAATCGCCCCGAACAGGAGATACTCGGCGCGTCGGGCGGAGGTGGCAGCAATGACAGCGACTACATCGACGATGACGACGATGACCTTCCACCCATGAACCCTCGGCAGAAGAACATCGCCATGGCAAGAGGCAGCAGCCATAACGGTGGAAACGACGAGGGAAGCAGCAGCTCCCACCACACACAACACAACAACAATAGTAGTGGTAATGGAGCAGGGGGAATAGCAGCCTCCGGAGCACTGGGTCAATTAGCCGGAATGTTCGGCGGCTCGGACGACCAGGCCGAATGGTTCAGAAAGATTGACGAGGGCTATATCAAACCGAAATTGCTGCTGGATCCTGGCAAAGGGAATGGAAACGGGGGTGGGTTTGGAGTTTAAATTCACTTGACGCTTTCCGTTTTCTGTTCACTCTTTCTCTCTCTCTTCGATTCGCAAGACTGTTCATATATAGCGCCTTTTTTTCTTCTTTCCCGGTTTTTTTCTTTCTCTCTTTGGTTTGGGGTTCTCTTTCTTTTTGTTTTTCTTCGCTCGGGTTGGGGGAGGTGGGGAATAATGGCATGATAGAACCGGATGGAGAAATTTTGGGATCCTTGGCGTGTGGACTCGGCCGAGTCATATCTGGCGGCCCGATAGTGACCGTGAACTATCGGTGTAATGTTACAATTTGTGTTGTGGGGAGTAGAGAGGTTGAGGGGAAGGCATTATTGGTTGATTGTCTAGAGAGTAGAAATGAAGAGTCCCGCTACAAGGAAAGCGGGGAGAGAGCACAAATGTGAATGTGAGGAAACTTGCGCATCTAGGAAGGCGCTTGCTTCTATAGAAATACAACTGTAGTCTATATTCAGAGTCTCCATGAGGTCGGAGTCGAATACTGGAGCGGCAGTCTAGAATAGAGTGAACCATCCCAAAAGCGCATGAGAGAAACTTCTGGCTAGGCAGTAGCCCCCCCTCTCTATACCCCTTGAGCCAATACCCCCTATAGTGCTGCTTCTCCCCAGCTTCCCTGATCCCGCTCGCTCAAGCACGAGGCTCACGTCGGGGGGCCCCTTCTGATGCTCTTCGTTCCTGCTAGTGGCCATAGCCACACAATGCCCTGCTGGATATACGATCATACACCATCCCAGCAACACCTGGGCCGGCGTCTTCCCGACCCTCCCCGCGATATCCTTGGCAACAGGATCCAAAGCACCGCCAGAGAACTTTGTCAACGGCGCCAGCGGGGAATATATCTCCGTGACCGTGCCCACCCTCGAGCAACTCATGCTCGATACAATATGGGTTCGGCTCGATCTGATCGGTCACGGGCTTGACATGACTGTGACCGGGCAGTCCCTTTTGGTTGGGTTGGGTTCGAAACGCCAATATTCCTGCGCAAGCCTCCCTCCTTCAATTCTACTGTAGTGCTACAAACACTGTTTACGGCCCTGCTGGTGGTGTCATAGACCTGTACTAGATTGTGCCGGTGCTGAATGCTAGACATGGGATTTCGGCTTAGGGGGTAGAGGGTGGGAGGGGGAAGGCGGGGATTTTCGGGGCCATATTGGGGGATGGCGATGCACTGTTGTAATATTGGGCAAAGCCGAGTGATTGGCCGGTGATCTGATTACTCGAGAACAACAAGTACGGGTAAGCACGGACTATGCATGGAGTCTTGGCGATCTACGGTTCCGTTTGAGCCTCACTCAATCTTGACTTCAACCTTTGCTCAACGACATCCCCCAAAAGAAAGAAGCACCATCATAGATTGTAACCGCAACTAATATCAAAAAATGGTCCGCAAACTCAAACACCATGAGCAGAAGTAATTCCCCCTCTCCTTCCTCACCTTCTCAATTCACGATAGCTAACCCCTCAGTCAGACTCCTCCGAAAAGTCGACTTCCTGACCTGGAAGTCCAACTCCTCCCACCGCGCCCACGACGTCATGCGCCGCTACCACATCCAAGACCCAAGCACCTACACAAAGTACAACAAGATATGCGGTAGCGTCCGCCACCTGGCGCACAAGCTCGCGCTGCTAGACCCCTCCGACCCCGTCCGTCGAAAGCACGAAACACTGCTATTGGAAAAGCTGCACGCGATGGGGATATTGCCGCAGGGGGCCAAGATGAGCGACGTGGAGAATAAGGTTACCGTCGCCGCCTTCTGTCGCAGGAGGTTACCGGTCGTGATGGCGAGGCTGAGGATGTGTGAGACTGTTCACACTGGTGTGAGGTTTGTGGAGCAGGGGCATATTAGGGTCGGACCGGAGGTCGTGGTTGATCCGGCGTATTTAGTTACCAGGTGTGTTCACTTCTGCGCTTTTTCTTTTCTTTTCCGGGATGGTGCTGATTTGGGTAGGAATATGGAGGACTTTGTCACATGGGTGGATTCCTCCAAGATTAAGAGGAGTATTATGAAGTATAGGGATACGGTGGATGACTTTGATTTGCTCTCCTAGGGAGTAGGTGTGTAATATACTCGGCTGGGGTTTAAAAGTTTGGTTGTGGGTTTTTATGTTTTTGCTTCCCGGATATCATAGCTGGCTGTGGTTGGCCATGCTCAATATCTTGGTGGTGTTACTTGAGGCTTGCGCGATCCCATCCTAGCTTGTTTCTATAAGCACGGGAACCCGGATCCTACCTTGCATCAGTATGTGGCGGCCGGTGAAAACTAATGGTGGAAACAAAAAGTTATGATCTACCAGCTATCGTACCTCCTCAAGCTTCGTTCAGTATCCCTTTGTTATACGAACAAAGTACAAAAAGCACCCGTCCCACCTTTTCCCGGCCTAGCCGGCCACGCCGCACTGAAATACTATTAGATATTCCAAACTCTCAACAGGAATACCGTGCAAACCCCCATTCCCATTATGAAAACAGACAGATCCCCGAATCCCCACGATGCGCACTTGGGAACTGGTTTCCTGGTATGGAAGGTGTTGTTGTGGCGGACATGGTATGATGAAGTGAAGCGGTTACTCTTCAGAGTACTTGGTTCTCCGATTATTATTATTATTAAAAAAATTTCCGTGCGCCATCTTGTAAAAAGGAATAGGGATATTAGCTCTTGCATGTGGTCCCCTCACTACTCCCCACGCGTGGGGGGATATATATACAGTTTACCACTTTTGTAGATTGCCCAACCGACTTTAAAAAAAAAAACACAAGTCACAGCACTCTCCAAACTCCGCTGCTATCATCACATAATATACACCCGCGCACATACACACATCCAAGAAGGACAGTGTCTCGATATATACGAGTACTATCTCCCATTGCCTATGATACTACGACAACAAGACCTCTTTATTTATTTATTTATTTATTTATTTATTTCCTTATATCTCACTCACTCACTCACTCACTCACTCACAATGCTTTCTGAGTCCCACCCGCGCCATTCCTTCCTTCCTTTTCCTTTTCCTTTTTTTTTAAAAAAAAAAAAAAAAAATGAAAAAAAATACTGTGTTGCATTCATTCTGGTGGTAGGGGGCGGGGTTTCCTTCCTCCCTTTTCCATTGGTTCTTGATTATTTATTCGGCGGCTATGTCATATATATCTTTCTATCAATCATATCATATGCTTTAGAAGGGGGTTTTTTTTTTTTTTTGGTTCCAGTTGGAATTTGTCGTGTACTGTACTGGTTGGTATTTATGGTTTCGTTTCCGTCTAGGAGGGGGGGGGTGCACAAGTCGTTATTATTATACAAATTTTTTTTTTTAGAAGTTTTAATAGTGAGATATATATAATAATAATAATATTATAATATAATATGAGCCTGAGACTGTACTGTACTGTACCAATTGAAACCTGATTATTGGACCTCAATAATAATAATAATAATAATAATAATAATAATAATAATAATAATAATATTTTTACATCTGCAACTAGCTAGGAAGGTTAAGGTATATTGTAAATTTTTTTTTTTTTTTTAAAATAATAAGAATGAACAAGAGCTGGTTCTTAAGAAGTTATTGTGTCATTTAAATTTAAACTGTCTTGATTTATGATAAATATTTTCTGCAAGAAGTGTTAACATAAAAAGTGGTCTCTCTTTTTTTATCTCAAAACGGGGGTTTTTTTTTTCTTTTCATTTTTTTCTTTCTTTTCGTTGCTGTTGTTGTTTGCAATATCATACATTTTCCCACTTTTGAACAAAAAAAAAACTTATATCTATGATATCATAAGATTATTATTATTATTATTATTATTATTATGATATCGTAATTTACTTGTACAAGTATTGTACTGTACAAACCGACAAGACAAAAGCAGATCACCCGAGTGACAGGTTATGACTCCCCGAAATAATATAGTGATATTCAATAATCTTATGGGACGGATGAAATGGGGTTTGGAAAAGGGGGGGGGGGGGCACAAACTCCACCCGTTGTTGCAAATCATCCGCTTGACACACACACACACACGCAACTGCCTCTATGGAGGAAATAAAAATAAAAATTAAAATAAAAGGTATCATAAAAAAGATAAAACGATTCGGGGAGGGGGGAAAGAAACCCGCCGGGGTTGGGGATTGTGAGGGGAGAGAGAATGATAATGATAATAATAATAATAATAATAATTCCAACAAACTCTATATTATTATAGTAAGTATGAATGATACTTTGCCACTTTTCCCGCTTTTGCAAACGGAATTTACAGTACCGGACACACACACACACACACACACACACACACACATACATACACACACACACTCTCTCTTATGACCAAAGTTTGATTTCTAGAGCGGAACGGGCCGCTCCCTATATATATATATATATGTGCGCGGAAAACGTACTATATACTTCTAGCTACCTATCATACCTATCTATCTACCTATCCGGCGCATTCTATAGTATAAGAGGGGAGAGGGGGGGGGG
>JACCEG010000054.1:55760-88385 GCA_014065205.1 Tuber brumale
AAAAAAAAAAAAAAAAAAAAAAAAAAAAAAAGAGAGGAGGAGAAATTCCAAATCATGTCGGAAGGTGATCGATCTCACCCACTCACTCACCAAACCATACATATATACTATGCGATGCGATACGATACGATACGATACGATGTGGACCGTCACCGGATCCTTCCGGTGCCCGATAAATAATCACCTAATTTGTCTTTGTGTTTTCGTTTGCCGCTTTCTTTCTTTCTTTCTTTCTTTCTCTCTTTCCCGCCACTCACTCGCTCTCGGGATGGGCAAAGGATGTTATATCTAGTCTCGTTTTCGTCTCTCTCTCTCTCTCTCTCTCTCTCTCTCTCTCTCTCTCTCTGGGTGGACGGACTGTTTTGAGTCACTTTGTATCACACGGCCGTGAATCCTTTGGGTACCGGGTTCTCTGAGTGGTGGAGAATGTATCTTCCTTGCTTGAGATTATCTTTTTATTTCCCTTTTCTCTTCTTTCTATCATATGATGACGGTGCAGGGGGTACATCTTGTGAATGGGTTATTACGGGGGCATATTATGTTCTTTGTCAGGACCTGTCAGCTGGCTGCTTGTTACAGACAACAAGTGCCCGGGCACAGGGAGTAAACAAATGTATGCCTGACTGTCTGTGCGTATCAGTAGGCCCATACAAAATTCGAAGCCGAATGAATATTCGGGTTCATGTCCCCCGTAACAAGTATTCGTAACGGGCAAGAGGTACCCGGAAACGGGGGTTTGAAGGTTGTGTGGCAAAGATCCGTGCGTAGTACTGACTCTGGATTCGTATTATCGAATACTTCTTGCCTGGTACGAGTAACTATTATGACAGCACTTGTACCAGGATGGCATGGTAAGGTTAATTGAGTGTGAGGGGTTTTTCCCACTCAATCATTCATCTGTTCATTTCTGGGGAGTGGATGGGTGGGGAGTTGTGGCACTGCAAACTGTCACGGTAGGCACTGTACATCAGGTCTCGGCTTCCCTCTTCTCTCGGGCCCTCGCATTTTCCATGCCATCCCGGGATACACTATCCCACAGTGCCGCAGACACCATGGCAGGAATTTGCGTGCATAATTTAATTCGACATAATATGACATCTCACTTACGATAACTGCGCACTCCCCCTTCTTTTCCCTTCCTCCCTTCTATCCGAATATTCTTTCATACATCCAGTCAGCAGTGCAAAACAACCAACTGTAGCCAGGCTAGGTTAGGCCGGGCTAGGCTTGCTAGACAGGAAGCTCTTCCTTTCCGCTGTGCCCTCCCTCCCATTCCTTCCCTTCCCCTTGTGCCTCTATAGAGCATGATAGGATAATGTCTCGAGTACACAGTAATGAATCATGTGCAAACCGTACCGAGCGCAGACATGGGCACTACACAGCGCAACAACGAACCAAGGAATGCGCTCATTCCAACTCAATGCCCATCCCCATTTCCCGCGCCATGGCATCCCTCTCACTCCCATCCCGCCCCCCCGAGGGTTGAATGGAGGGAGGAAGAAAAGAAGGACGAGTATGATCCGCGCCTGGGCTATTTGCAAATCTATCCACCCACTTACTCATTTGCTCAAATCACCCTAGTTGGTCAATTAGCCCGGCTGGCCTCGCTGGGTTGCCCCCTACTTCCCGCCGCCTCCCTCCCTGCTCATCCTGTCATTACCCCGTCCTCCATCTCCATCCCTGCAACATCCACGGCGCAAGAAGCTTATCCCCGCAGTGTTGCTACAGGCAAACATCTGGTTCGTCGTCTTTGCCTTTTCCCGGGTCAAGGGTGCGGGGCGCTTGCATGCATGCGTGCGTGACATGAGCTCCTTCTACTCTTAATGCTCCACTTCACCTCATCCAGCTAGCGCTGCTATGGTACTGCGCTCTGGGACTGGGTGAATCGCGTCATTGCCTCACCGACCCATCGAAGGTGAAATTGCGGGAATTGGGGCGTGAGCGGGGGCGTATGAGAAGATCATGCCTGACCTTGTCAAGGAAACCCACCAATAACTGTGGTTCGATCCGCAAAGAGCTAGGAATGAAAGGATGAAGGAAGGCGAGCAATTAGGTGCATATTTTCCATGAGGGGGTGGGTAAGATCTCGTATCCCTGGTTTCTTGATAGGTGAGAGTATCGGATCGGAGGCTGCCTTAATGAGCTCGGTGGGATCTTCCCCCCCTTCCCAGTTCTTGCCTATTGAGCGTACGAATCTCATCCCATTCCTAGCGAGTTGTTGGGAACAGTTCAGTTGAGCGATTTTGGGCTCGAGAGCTTGAACTCCTTCCAATACCAGGCCTCCTCTGCTACAAGCTCGGTCATGAGCTCGGCCACGACTGGGGCGCCACATTTAGGCTATAGGATGCTTTGCCACAATCGCATTCTCAGCAGTGAAATCACTCGCTGCTCACGAGACATCTCATTAGCCGTCTGAGCTGGTTTGCCCGTACTGTGCCTTCCGCGCCCCCAGGCCAGGGAAGCTCCACACCATTACCCTGTTGTGCCCTGCCCTGTTCTCCAGCAGCAATCACCTTCGGCAATCTCAGCTCCCAAAGGTTCCTTGGAACCAACACAGCGATACTCCTGAGATCTGTGAGGCCAGGGTAAAGGGCTGAGACGGGGGGTTGGAGGGGGGCGGGGATTATGGAGGGGTGGATAGGTCTGCGGGAATGTTTTTCTGCATGTAGAAATTTCACCGTGTGCTGCTGCTGCTGCTGCTGCTGCTGCTGCTGGCTGTCTAATGAGAAGGCAGGGTCAGGCAAAGGCAATGGCGGGATGGGATGTGTGCTGATCAATGGAGGCTGCGATTGCCCCGAGATGTATCATATCGTGTTGTCGTCGACGATACACCTCTTAGGAAAAGGAACAACCAACATGGGTCAACGACAGATACCTAGTGCATAATAGAGGCACACAGAGCAGGCAGCCAGGCAACAAGGGAAGGGGGGGTGAGAAAGTAGGGGGAATGTTTGAAGAGCTGCAAAGTCATTGAGTATGATTCTTTTTTTATTTTCGTCCGTCCTTTTCGAACAAACTGCCGCACCCTGGTCCTGTTCGCTCTCTCGCCCGAGAACCCAAGAGTATGAGGCAGAGGGCAGGAAAAGAACTCCCGAGCTTCAGAAGATAAAGAGGTAACCCGCGTATCATGTTTCAAAATAAGACAAAAAATATAAAAAGTCTAGATATCTAGATAAAGGCTGTTGAGGGAACGAAAGGGGTGCGCGTGGGGGGGGAGAGAGGAAAATGTGGTATCACGATCGATAATATCGGTACCTGTCATCAACCGTCAGTCAGTAAGAGGAATGAAAAAAAATGAAAAAGACTGGTCCGGCACGAATGGTATCCACCCTCCTCGAGTCTTGAGTCTCGACCGATGACGGAAAGCCGTAAACTGCCGCTCTGAACCTAGTGCGTTAGCATCACGGACAGCTGTGCTGTAACTGTGTGTCCCTCTCCCTCCTTTTTTTTTTTTGCCTTCCTTCTTTCCGATTCCCTAGTTACCCATCCACCTGGTTGGTGGCTTTGCCTCTCCGTCGTTGTCAGGTGGCTGGAGCGAAAAGAGATGATGCTGGCGATGATGATGATGATGGTGCTGTTGATGAAAAGAGGGGCGGGATGAGGTGGGAGAAGGATATGGAGGGGAAGTTAGTGGGTTTGTTGTTTCTGTAGGAGGAGGATCGGGTATCATACACTTTTAATGTAATACAAATTCAATGTAACGGTCGTAGTCGTAGTCGTAGTCGTTGTCGTAATAGTTTGTTTTGCTTGCACTTGCAACGAGAGGAGCGAAGGTTCCCCACTGCGTAAGTAGTCTAGCACCACCGCCGCTATTCCGCTAATAACAACGCAACGACAACGGGCTGAGGCATAGCGATCCCGCCCAGCTCTGATCCAATAGTGAATGAATCGAGTGCACCTGTCACCACAACCTTGCAGTATTGCTGCCCATACTTAGACAACCCCCCCCCAGTACGATGCGCTGTGTTCGAATCGCACGTCGTGAGTTATCGCCTGCCAGTATACCGGTACTCGTGTGGTACTCCTAGTTCACAACAACTCACCTAGCCCGACCCACTGCACCATAACCTGCTCGTCTCTTACCTTGAATCACTTCAACTCTTTCTCCTCCGACAGCACCCCAAGAAGCTGCACCTCTCTCCCCTTGTCCACACCTCTCCACCAATATATATATATATATATAATATTATATCATATAATACAAATCTCGTAGTGCCCTATCGAGTTTACTCGTACTCGAGTACTGGTTGTACCTCCCAACCCCAGCCACAACACACTTTAACCCACCCAAATCAAGTAACCTATCCGGTCGCTTCCTTAACTAACCTAAGCTAAACCGAACCTGGCCATTCCTCCACCAAATAATGAATCAGTTGGGCGCAGAAAAAAAATAACCTGAAACGTGACATGTGGAACATGTGAAGTAACAGGACAAGTCAACCAAGTACCGGTACCGGTACCGGGCTTGGTAACTGACTGGATGATTTTTCTGACAGACAGAGCGTCCTCTCATTCCGCTACAATCCGAGGAAACCTTCTGCTCACACACACTCTCTCGCTTCCTTTCTCGGGTACTCGTATCATACTTGTATAGCACCGCTACTTTGTGAAGGAAGGGGGGAATACCGGTACGGTATTTATTCCGGGAGCTATTCGACGTCATTAGCTGACAGTTTTTTTTCTTTGCTTTTTTTCTTTTTGACGTGGCTGATGTATGTATGATAGTGACTGTGTGTTGTGTAGTTTCGGTTACGGTAGGTGGGGTTTTTTTTGTCTCTTTGCTTTCTCGTGATAAGTGGTGTACTGTACCGGCACCGTCGTTTGTTGCAAAGTGATGCGATACGAGTAGATGGATGAGATGGCGGATGGGGATGGGTAGTGTAGCATGGCGTGTGAGATGGGATGGGGAGGAAGGGAGCTGGCCGGGGGAGTTCGGAGGTGATGGTGATGGTGATTGTGGTGGTGGTGGTGGTGGTGGTGGTGGTGGTGGTGGTGATGAATCATGATGGATGGACTTTCTTTAAGCGAGCACATCCCAAAAGATTCGCGATAATTCCTTTTTCTAACCAGACTGCAAACTACTTTTTTACTTACTTACTCGAGTACTACCAGCACGTATGGCAACGGTACAAGTAGCGTACCGCCGTACTCATTGTTACTTGTACCAGTACGGGTACTGTCCCTTATTACTCGTACCGCCAGCTGCAGCCGTACCACCATACAGCCAGCAGGCCAGCAAGCAAGAGCGGCCACCACCGAGTGCAACATTGCCTTGCAGTACCGGTTCTTGCCATCCGGACGACCGTAATCCAACCTCACCTCACCACAACATAGTAGAAAAAGGAGAAGAAAAAGAAAAAAGCCATCAAGAAAAGCCACAACAGAAAATGTAGCTTAGAAACCTCACAAGGACAATTCCTTCCGGGGCCGAAAAACCGGGGCTACTGTTTCATGGAAGTCCTTGGGGAGCTTTTCAGCCTGTGAATCTTGGCAGCTCAGTCGGCCATAGTAATAGGTAAGTGGGGTCCAGAAGTACTCGAGTACAGAACGAGTATCATACAGGTGCGGTGCGGTACTCGAGTACGACAGAATATAGCGAGAGCCAGGTACGAGTACAGCACTCGCGCGGCCGGACCGAAGCCGGACACCCTTAGAGAGTGGTGCACCCAGACATATCTATTATGGATCCCCAAGTACCGGTAAGGGTGGGTGCATAGAGATTTCGAGTACCGGTATGAGGTAACAGCCACTCAGATAGGTCTGATATGACATTCTCGTGCTACCCGAGCGCTAGAATTGCTGCTCCCTTCAGGAGACTATTCCGGCTCCTCCTATATGTGGTTCCGGCACGTTGTCGCTTATGGGAATAGCTCTGGAGAGCGTGTAATTGGAGGTGTAATTGGAGGTGTATCAAGAGATACCGATGACGGAGGCGGACCGACGGACCATTGACAAACCCGACATTTCCTTTGGTATCATATATCGGGTCACACGACTCAGCTTGGCACCTTTTAGACTACTACTAGTACAGTACTCGCACGCGTTTGTTGGCTCGCAGATAACTACTCTATGAGGGTGACCGACTTCAATTCGGCCGTGGAAGAAAGAGTACCGGACAAAGATTGGGTAACGAGTGGCTGGGCCATGCTTACCCCACGATTCGAACCGATTTGGGCCAGTCAAGCCATGGGAACGAGGTGCTCGACCCTTTTTAAAAATTCTCCGGAATGGGAAACGGATAGGTGATCCGCTTATGATAATCGACAGCTTCACGGAGCCGCATTTTGCGGGAACTACAGTAACCCGGGGACACCTCCTCGTAACTCACGTTCCAGACGCTTTAAAAGACGTCGAGTTCAGTACAACACTAGCCCATATTTGTCGCTGGTGCCACATGTAGTCCAACTCCTTCCGATGGGATGGGAGGGGTGTTTGGTGGGGCTTAGGGGCGCTTTGTACTCGAGTACTGTGTATCCGAGTGATGGAAGTGCACTACAGCACTACCGTGGTGGACCCAGGGGGAGTTTGTGTGTATCGTAGTCGCCCATGGGCGTGGGTGACCAGGCAGCCGGGCATTGTGAGGGCCTGACCCTCCTACCCCCGCGGGGGGTAGGAAGATGGGTTTGGCATGGAAATTGCAAGAAGCTTTGACACCCCCTAATCCCTGGCTGTCCGGTCACCCACGCCCACACCCGAGTACGAGTACGATGGAGAGAGAGGGAGAAACTGTAGCTAGCTAGATAACTGATTCCCCGTTGCCGGTAGACTACATAGGATAAATGTCTTGAATCCCTCCGACCGAACTCCACTCGCCCTCGTTCCGAATTACAATCCCTAAGCCCATTTTTTAGACCGCAATTGCATACAGTACGTATGACATGACGTGATACGGGCATCGTGACTGAGCTGCGACAGGCGAGCCGCGTGCGAACTACCGGAGTTCGACCGGGCCGGCTTTACTCGTAATCCAGTAGTATACAAGTACCGTAAAATCTCGTGCAATCTACCATCTCCGTAGCCCAGGGTAGGTTTAGTTTGACAGGTTACAATAACAGAATTGCGAATACCAGATCCAACGTCTTCTGACAGGAAAATGCTGATATTTCTTAGGAGATTTTGTCACAGAATTCGGCTGACGGAAATGGTGCATTTTCACGAGATTCTACGGCAGTACTCGAGGACAGTACCGGTATGTAGCACAAGGTGACCTGGCCCCTGTTACCAAGAAACAGACGTCAAGCCCCACATCTGTGTGGGATAAAACAAGGTACCGAAAGGATAATATCACCCCGCGCGTACCGAACACCGAACACCGAACACCGCAACGCCATCCCAAGAAGCACACCCCCAAAAAGTTGCAGCGCCCGCATGCCCTCACAGCAGGGATCCTGTAGAATGTTTTTTATCTTATTTTGATAGTGATATTTGCTGCGCCGTGCAATGGAAAAAGGCTAGCAGGCGTTTAATTAAATCTGTACCATTTGGGGTGTTATATCTCCTCCAGACCGTCAAGATCGTCAAGCACAGGAAAATCCCCAACCTCAATGCGATCAGGCCTCACAAAGGACCCATGCTTGGCCTCGCACTTGAAGTAGGGCTTCCCCTGGATAGATCCGTCGTTCCTCCCTGCAACGCGGAAACAAAGTCAGCTTCTAGAAGGAAATAATGTGCGTTTGTCTTGCTTTTCTCCCCCCATGTTATGGATGTGGCACTAGAGGACTGAGGGAAAGAGAGGGAGAAGAGGAATTTGGGTTTACCTGTTGGCTCGTCTGTCTCTACGCCAACCCATACGCCACCATTAGGAATCTCATTGACCTCCCCAACGTACCTGATCGTACCTCTGCGATCTAGGTCCGATGCTCCAACCCGACATCTAGCACCTACCACTATCTTTCTTGCATCCACCTCGTCATACTGCCTCTTCAACTCCATCCGGTCCTTCTCCTCCTTATCCGGGTCGAACCGGCCGAGCTTATTCCTCTTCTTCCAAGCAAGAACGCTATCCTGGAGCTTATCGTACTCCTCCTCCGGCATCACATACTTCTCGATACCAGTAGTATCCGCGAAATTGGGGCGAGCTGCGAGCGGACGCGAGTCCGCAACCTATTGGCGTGTATATGAAACAAATGTCAGAAAACAGTGTACCAAATCGGAATGTTTGCTTTCTCCATCCGTCCCGTTTCTTCTCATTTTTTTTTCTCCTTCTGAGACAACGGGAGGCAAGGGTAGTACGTTGCGTGACGACCGGAATGAAGTGCTTTTTCTTTTCGGCGTATAAAAAAGAACACCGTGCATAAGACAAAAGTAACAAATAGTCAGAGAAAAATAGAAAATAAAAATAAAGTAATAATAATAATCTATAATCAAGAGGCAGTCATGGAGGTAAGGGAAAAACAGAAGAATGGATAAGATCTTGTGTGAAAAGCAGAGGGATAAAAAAAAAGGAACCATGGGCGATTGGGATGGAAAGTGTAGACGAGAAAAATATGCGGTGCGTCCGTGAGGTTATACTCGGCAGACGCAGGGTAGCATCGAGAAAAGGAGGGAGCAACTAGAATACCTCTCAAAGGTGGCGAGTCGGCAGGTGGGAGGTGGGAAAAAAGAACAATGGATTGGAGAGGGCCATCATACGTGTAGTTCAACGTAAGGCTGAAGAGGAAAGGCTGCTATCTGCGTGTTTTCCTCATCATGGCTCGAGATGGGTATAGGCTGGGGAGCGTGTGGCACACGCAGCGTGAGTTCCTGTGAAGATGGAGGAATGCCAGTGACGGGTTCAAGCTTATTCTTGAGCTCAGCGATTGTCCACGAGGGGGTTATACGGCGTTCGGAAGCAGCGTTATCGGACGTGACCCTGACCGGAATATCTGCAGTAGTTGAAAAACTCATTGGATCTGGATATTCGTTACCCCTGTCTCTCGCTGCCGTCTGGTACCGGCGATGTGACGATGAGGTTGTTTTTCGGTTCGTTGGAGGGGGAAGAAAGAAGAAGAAAAAAAAGAAGTGTTGTTTCTGTCTTCTTCCGTGGTGTTCCGTTCGTTGCAGTTTTTGCCCTAGCTCGTGCCTGAGTTTGTTGTATATGCACTTGAGGTAATGCTTGAAATGTGCCGGCAATTGTTACCTCTTGGCAGGCCAAAGGTCAAGAAGAAGAATTGTCAAGAAGCTATGATAGAAGCTGGGATGGGTATGAATGGAGTGGCTCGGGGCACACGGTAAGGGGGGAATTGTGGACAGTGTGCTAAGCTTGTTCCAGGGAACGGGAGAGAAGGAAGAGGGGATCTTACGAGGTTCGATGTGGGGTTCTTGTGTGCAACCGAAAAATGCCATGATGTAACTCGTTGGCGGGAAAAAGAAATTTATGACAAAAGGAATTATTATTTACTTTTTTGATCTTAAAATTTTTTTCTTCTCTACTTTGTTTCCTTTTCTTCTTTCCTAAGCTCCTAGAACGTACCGGTAAGACACCTGGTCTAAATCTCCGATCCAAAGTCTCAGTGCTCAAGTTTTCCCCTATCGTAGGTATGATATGATACCGTAAAAACTCTTGGGATCCGCCATCTCCGCCAGCCCAGTGATCCCCAGATCCGGAGATAGAGGATCCTGAGAAGGGCTAGTGTCTCCTTGACACGAAATAAGACACCCCCCTGTTCTGGATCTCATTAACCCGTTTTCGCGATTCTATTGACCTGCCAAACTAAACCTATCTTGGGACGACGCACTGAGTCTGCTGATGATCTGATAGTGAATTTCAAGTTTTTTTAGGTATCAGAACTAGCCAAGAGCAAGCCACTGAAGAAGCAAAAAGTAAAAGAAGTATCATCTACTCGAGTACTCGAGTACAAGTAATAGACGAGGGTGGGGTGAAAAAAAAAAAAAAAAGTTTTCCAAATCTACCGGAAACCGCCAAAGCGAATTCTGCACTTTTGTCGACCCAATCAACCACAACCCCTGATGCCGCCTTACCTGCCTTGGGTTTTATGTGTAGTACATCTCATCATGAACGAGCGGGGGTGATGAAAAGAACTAGGAGGGGCTAAAAATTAACTGAATCCCTTCCGGCGTCTTGACCCGTCTTTGCCCACTCGCTCGTGTCAGATTTTTGGAGGCATTTGATCGTTCCTAAATCCCCTTTCGGTATCATACCGCCACCCGTAGGTCCGGAAGTATGGGGGTTTGGGGTTGAGGGGGAGGGATTGTGGTAGTGGAGAGAGGTGTGGCGGGGTGGTGGTAGACAAATGTTAAATTCGGATTTTCTATTATTATTATCATATATTTCCGTACGATCATACTATGGGATGCTTTTACATCGCTAGCGGATTTCGAATGTAATTCATCTAAAAGTACATATATTTAACCCGTCAGAATTTACAAGGTTCCCAACAACATGGTAGGTATCATATCATACGTGGGAGAGCTAGTGATGCTGATGCACATAAGAGCGATTTCTCTGCTTAAGGTGAAAATCTAACTGAGACCAGTAGATAGACAGCTAGCTAGCTGGTCTACCGGTATTCACTCTGACGAATAACAACTGAAACGAGCCTATTATATCAATGCCAAGCCCCGAGAAGGTTTCTCTTATTCGCTTCCATTCATTGACCGGGGTACTGTACAATACATGTATATAAAATGCATTTATGCGTAGCCTACACACTTGTACAGTGGTTAGATGACTAAATTGTGGCGCGGCAGTTACTCCTAGAGAGGCCAGATGCTGTACAAAAAAAAAAAAAAAAAAAAAAAAAGAATATCGTACTGTAAGAAAGGGTAAATACAGGACTTATAACAACAAGCGGGGATATAACCCTGTTGTTAGAGTGCCAATCAGATTAGATGGACGACATACGTTACCGACGGGGAGAGGGTGCAGCGGGAAAGGGGGGATGCCAATTTTTTGGTTTATTAAAATGGAAAATCAGATGAAAGCGAATGAACGGAGAACCCGCGAAGGGAAAGAAGCAGAATTAGAGCAAACAGAAAGTTATGAAAATTGAATGAGTATGATATTTATAAATGAAAGGCCTGATAGGGGGTGGAGAGATGCGAGGATCAGTGACTTGCCTCCGCCGTCGGACCCCTAGGTGTCACGCGTGGAATGCTAGGGTCAAGGGAAGGGAGAGATACCCGGGGGGGGGGGGGGGGGGGGGGGGGTTAGGGGAGATGGGCGAAGGGAGTATCATAAGTAAGTATGATAGGTTACAATAAGAAGCATCGTACAATAAGTTAGCTCAGGGCAAAGGAAACGAACCACCACTGCCTGTATGACACTTATCATACCACCAGCCCAAATACGAAGTAGGAGTACACCATCAGTTTTATCCTGGAAGTTACATGGAACATTGATGTAAGGTACAGTACCACCCACCGTCCAGCCCGATGGATCGATTTCCCACAAGACTGGCTCCTAGTAAAAATATTGACAAGGTAGTCTGCAGCAGATTTTTTTAAACAAGAAACAAAGAAAAAAGCCGCTACCACCATTTTGTTCCTTCTAATTTTTTTTCAAACCTTCTAGAAGCCTGACCGGCACAGTCCCTGGGCCGATCGTTTTATACTGCTGCATTTAATTTTCCCAATTTACCTCTCCCTATTATGTGTTTCTCTCTCTCTATTTGCTTTTTGGGGGTCGAAAAGCCTGGTTACCCCTGATAAGAGTTAATTGGGGTACGTGGGGCTACGTACGTACATTCGCTCATTCACTTGTCCATACTACAGTGGAGAGAATACGGGCTAGGGCCTTTTGCAGGAGGAAAGAATGAAAGAAAGGAAAAAAGAAAAGAAAAAGTAGGGAATAGCTCGCGCGTTACAGAGATCGAGATCAAGCGGGAGGTGTAAATGGTGGTGGGTTATCGCGGTACTGCCGCAGGCATTCTCTCTGTCTCCTGATTCATTGGAGGGGGGCTTTTTTTTTTTTATAGTTCACAGTGGCGTATGTACTGGCGCAGTGGTATAACTTGGTTGTAGTGGTGCTGAACAGGGCCAACCCGTGGAAATGTCAATGTGTAGTGGCGCAGGTGGTGGAGGGGGAGAGCAGAGGTGGGGTGAGAAGGAGGGTGGAGAAGATTTCCTACTGACTCTAACTGAACTGAGTGCACTACCGGTGTCGGGCTGACTCTGCTGCTGCCGTAAAACCTGCTTCGCTGACTTGAGAAATGCAACTAATGGCTGATGTACTGTAGCAAATAGAAAAAACCTCCTCAGGGAATCCTTCTCCGTGATCATGACTAGGGGTAGCTTTTCTTAAAAAATTTCTCCCTCGTCCCTTCCCATTGCTTCTAGAATTCTGGTTAGGCATGGGCTAATGTTCAATGATGCGCTGCTAGTATGGCATTCGCTGTTATTCTTGCTTTCCTCTCTTTCCTCTCGGCCTTCTAGCTTATGATGTCTAAGTGCTTTGGGAAATGGTGGTTCGCGTGAAAATCCTTCTTGAGCCTATCCTCTGCTGTGTGCATGGGTCAGCCGTTCATCACATCTCTCTTGCGCAACTCTCCCTTTGTGGTGCTGTCTTGTGCCCTCTGGAGGGTTATGGCTATGATGTGTTGTACTACTGACGCTTACCCCAAGATCCCATTTGACCGTTAACTACCTCTGTTCAGACGGTTAACCCGGAGATGAAACAGGTGCGACCCGAGTCTCGGGCCATCATACTGTACCGGGACCAAAGGGAACCATTGGGCGCTAACTAATCTGGTAAGTGACCCAGCACAATACCAGAGCGTCCTCCTCATGCTTGCTTTCCATGCCGCCTTCCTGCTACTCCCCAGGCCACCAGAATGGTAGGAGAATATTCGCCAAATAGCGTAGAGCGCACCCGAGTTCTTTTCCCTTTGGCAAGAGAGCTAGTCAGAGCCCCTGGTTACTATACATCACTTTCCATGCCCCTGAAGCCGTGAAAAGGAGTGCCGGATTTCGACAATTGGTTGCTATTATCACCAATTCCAAATCATTTAGACACTGAACTCAATCAGGATATCTCCCACTACCCCCCCCTCCCCCCCTACCTAGCTAGGCTTCCTGTCTAGGAAGAAGAAAAGGAGGGAGCGAGAAAAGCTCCTAAACCCTTCCGAATGGCTTATATTATGCTGGTTTACACTCACCAATTGGAGGCTTATTTTACGCCCAGGGAAAACCGCTCACAGACAGAAGAAAAGCATTGTAGAGTAGAAAGAAAACTGACCCAGGACCTCACGGCATGTACTGTACACCACCTGGCCAGCCAAAAAGCCCGATGGAAGGTTGAACCCTTGTCACTCCCGGGAGAGGGAGCTTACTCTCACCACGCATCCCGCTGCTGCTCCTGTGATAGCCTGGCTAGCTTCAGATGCCAATGAGGGGCCACCCAATCACGGGATGTGCCTTCTGGGTGAACCGCCACTCTCAGCTGCGTTCCGGCACCCGCAAATTTACTCCTAGTACAAAGTCTCTTCCTCCTCCCTCATAAAGCCCGCAGCGAGCACACGTCTACCTCATCTCAAGCCGTTCACTCTCATCCGCTATCATCTCTTTTCACTACCCCTCGTTGCGCCAACTCAATAAGGGAACAACAATCCTTCGGATCCTGACCGCCTTCACCACCACTATCACCGCCCCTACCAACGACGAGCTACCACAACTACCACTACCCCTGTCCCTGCGTCGTCACCCTCAAGCCACCACATAGACGGGCCAAGCGTACTTGCAAAAGTCAAGTCTTCTCGCTGGCATCCATTGCTTTTCTTCTTTCCCCAATGCCTCCCAAGCAGAAGGACACACTCCCTCCTCCACCCCCCTCACCCTCGACGAAACGGCCCCTGTCAGATGTAGCGCAGACCTCACCAGCCAAAAAACAGAGTAAATGGAGCGCAGATGAGGATGCCAAAATCATTGACCTGAGGGGCAGAGGCCACAAATGGGAGGATATTAGCAGGGAGCTTCCGGGACGTTCGGCAATTTCCTGTCGACTGCATTACCAGAACTACCTCGAAAGGAGACCGGAATGGGATGAGGAGCGCAAGGACAGGCTTGCCCGCTTGTATGAGAGGTACGCACATAAACATATACGTATGTGTGGGCGTGTATATGTATAATATATCTACAAGTACTCCGAGGCTATCCCAGGGCACTTGTATAATATATTATGTATTATACTGTGTATATATACTTGCCTATTCCAAAAGTATCCAGAATTGTACGCTGAAGCAATTGAAGGATTTAAAAAAGCAAATAAAATGTCCGGAAGTCTTGGCGTGGCTCAGGTTTAGGGAACACCAAGATTTCCGGATACTTCTGGAATGGGCAAGTATATATGTATACATATGCCCAACTTTTATTCATTCTCCCTCTTCCCTTTTCCTTCCTTCCCTTCACACACCAATCAAAGATTCATCTCAAATCTTTGAAAACAACTCCCGGCACATCTATGATATGATATAGCCGCTAACAAACAAGTGGACAAGCAACAGGTTCAAGGCTGATATGTGGGCCCTGGTGGCCAGAGAGATGGAAATTCCCTGGAGAGCCGCTGAGGCCATGCATTGGCAGCTTGGAGAACGTGAAATGGCTCGTCGGGCTGGCGTCGTTCCATTCTCCCTCAGCAACATCGCCCTCGACGCTCAGCCGAAGAGAACGGGTAACGTGGGGTCTACCGGACGTAAGGGACAGAATTCCGGGAACGCGAATAGCTCTGCTACCGGACTGTCAGCACCCCTAGCGGAGGCGGACTCCGTGCCAGAGAGCCAGGGTGCTCTGTGATAATAATAATAATAATAATTTCCCAATGACGCTGACCGCACGGTAATGGCAGTGCATGGGGATAATGGTGAGTTCATTCGGGAGTCTCCGGTGGGTGTTTTTTTCTTTCTTTTGGAAATGTTCTGTCGTACTAGATTGTTCTCATTTTCGGTTCTCCCGGTTTCTTGCGTTCCCTTATTTTGATTCTCCTTTCTACCCCTGCTAGATTGTTTCTTGAAATATTTTCAGTATACAGGGTTATAGTGGTCTGACTTGGTTCTTAGCTTCTTCATTGGTTCTCTTTCATTTCTTTTGTCATAAATTTCATGGTACATTGGGGAGTGGTGGGGCGGGCGGCAAAAGGAATCCAAGGCGAAATCATATTGGTGAATTTCTGGCCTCTTTCTTGTTTCTCTTTTCTCTTTTGTTTGTTGTTTTCTGTTTGGTTTTATTATAAATCGTTTGAGGGGACCTCCGAGTCACTACAGATTTTTGTTTTTATTTTTTATGCATCAGCATTGGCATGTTTTCCTTTGTATGAGGCATCAAAAAAAAACAAGGAGTATGGCATAGAGTAGAGATGAGCGAGATTTCTTTTTTTTTTTCCTCTTCCTCTCCATCAATCTGCCTGTCTACCTTGCCAAAATATTTTTATGGTGGTATGATATTATACGAATTTGGCTTTGGCCAAAACCCAGTTTTTTTCTTCAGCCCGGGCCTAGTATGGTAGGTTAGGTCCAGCAATCAATCAAACAATTGGCAAAAAAACAAAAACAAACAAACCGGGATTGATTGATATGATATTTCTGTCTTTAGAACGATATATTGCGGGTCGCGCGCATTTTAAATGTCAGAATTTGAAATGAGGCACAAAAGCTCGGCCCCCAATAGAAAAGCCCGAACAAGACTGGAGACTAAGCCAATATATGATTCGACTATCGTTTGGGTGAACTATTACTGCTTTGTCGTACAGCCTTCCTTCTCTCCTCATATTCTCTTTTTTGTTTCTTTCTCCAGGCCGTGTTTGAAACAATGTCTTGAGGGCTTTCACAGCAGTGAGGCAGGAGGCAGAAGTGTTGGAAACAACCGACCCTTGAGTGGGCGCGCTATGACGGATTTTAGATGCCATGCACACATAGACTCATCGCTACATCCCACCTCTCACCTCTCACCCTCCCCCTCCCTCTCTCTCACCTGGCAGGGCTGCATATTGCCCACCAATTATCTTTCTCATAGCCTGATTCTAGGAGCCTGCCTCCGGCACGGGTGATGTCAGTTTCCAATTCTCCCTTACGATAGAGATGATAATATCGCAGATAAGTGAGCTTCTCATCCCTGCTCTTCTCCTCCCCCATCTCCTCCAGCCCAACACCCCCGTCATTCGTCGCATCTTGGACCTTGCCATCAGGCGTGTCCTTACAGGGATCTATAACTTGAGGATTCTGCCGGCTGCCTTCGGCCTTCGCACTGGAGAACTGCTTGGACATAACCCAGGGCACAAAGACGTCTTGCCGATCCCCCTCATCCCACCCTCTCCTGGAATTCCTTTGCTCTAAGGCCCATACGTAGATAAGCGCCCTCCCACCACCATTGCTATTGTTGGGCGCTTTCAAGGTAGCAAGGATACTCTTGAGTGCGTGACATCTTCTCTCCGGTGAGGAGAAATGGTGTATGACCGCTATACTGATAGCGAAGTCAAAACGAGAGTCGGGGTGCGGGAGATCCAAAGCATCAGCCACAATTGAATCCTGTATTTCCCGGCCATGAGCTATCCCAATGAGAGATGGCGACCTAGGGGGGCCAATGGCAGCGGTCAGTAAGTTCGGGCAGGTATCACAGAAGACAGACATCCTTGCAGTGATGGAATAGAATAGGATTGGAAGAGAGAAAGAAGAGAACAGGGGAGTTTTTAGTACGATACTGATAACTGACCTATCTGAACCAACTATGAAGACGTCTGGATTGACCATCAAATATTTTCCGTTCCCGCACCCTACGTCCAGACCCACAGCGCCGATAGGCAGATCGCGGAGAAAATTCTCCACAATTGGCCAGGGCTAAAAGCCACCCCAGTGAGCAAGAGAAAACTATTGGAAAATAAATCGACAACTCATAGCCCAATGTCTTAAGAGTCCTATCGGAATGAGGGGGCTGGGGGACTATGGGAAAAAATAAATATGTATGATACCTTGAAACGGGTAGCAGAGAAATGAGATGCGATATTCTCATACACTTGATGAACATGGGACGCCTCGTACTCTTCGGGATTCACGATTTCCATCGGACAAAGAGGATGAAAAGGGGATGAGAAACGTGGGAAATATGTCACTGTAAGTAAATCGGATAAGAGACGACGATAATCCGAGATTTGAATATACAGTTTTAGGTGGAGTTTTGGGTATGAGGAAAGAAGAAATAAACTGATTGGGATGCGTGGGGTAGTGTTATGAGAGGCGTATCAGTGGCTGGCGTTATCCTTTCCTTTGGATGCGGAGGAGGTAGTTGGATTGGAGGAGGGTGGGCGTTGCGGCTTAAGCTGGGTGGGATCCAATAGTGGCCCGTTGTTTGTTGTTGCTCACCTAAGTTCATTTTGCTTTAGTGCAACGCGTGACCCACCTAGTCTGGGACCAAAGCAATGGCTGCTCGAGTGCTCAAGTAGAACAGACAGAGAAATTTACCTTACATCAAATCGAGCACAAATTCTTGGGAGACTAATTCAGCGATCCGTGGGTGAAAAAAATGAAAATGAAAAAAGAGGGGTGAGTGTTGATCCATTGATAGGGCTCTTAGTTGGGACGATTTCTCAACCCTTATGGCGCGGTTATGGAATGCGCCGGTAAACTTCGAACAAAGCAGGAAAGACTACTCGAGTACATTACCGACGGGTATTACGAGTGGTGCTGCGAGCCGTTGTTAAATCCGAGACATTCCTTGTACTGAGCGAGTACTCGTACAAGTGCCAGAATGTGTTTCTGGGAAAAACAGGGATTATGCTGCAGGTTAAGCTTAATTAACTCGTCACCAACTTTATCTTGGGTATGAAACAGTATCGTACCCTGTGGTTCCAGACACTTCAAAACAACAGCTCGACAACAACCAATAAACTGATGAACATAGCTGTGGTCCAGCCATAGTCTAATAGATGAGGACTATTCCTTCCACAAATACTCCTTGGGCCCTGCTCGGCACGCTACTATGTAGAAAAACGCCATTTTTCTGGCGTGCCACAAAGGGCCCTAAATTAATAAGCAAAGGTATTTACTGAAGTGATGAGGAAGGCAAACTTGGGGGGTAGACTGGGGGATTCAATAAAGTTTACTGAACTTGTATGAGAGGGAGGGAAGTTAACAAGTAGATATTTTGCCAAGAATCCAGAACCGAGTGAGATTGAGTGATGAGCCCGCTTACGGGAAGAGCCTCCCGATCGGTAAATCAACTGAAAATGGGTAAATAGATAAATAAACGGACAAAGGCGCAACAACAAGTGTGCACGACAATGTCGGAAAGTATTAGGCGTAAAGCACAGCTCTCGGAAGCCCACACGTATGCATACTTGATCACTCGGTGGGGGTTGGCAGTTTATCAAGCTTCCGCGCGAATTCAAAGAGATGTGGATTAGTTGTACCTGGCACCATGCGCGGGGCCGTGCGGTGTGGTACCCTGTCCTATCTATCATAACGTTTTTTATGTGGTAACCGACCACGATGGAGTAACCGACCACCCCGCACACAACTACATACCTCATTTGTCCTTTTGCAGAATCCCAACCAAAGTCAGCAATGCCAAAAGTAAGAGTTGGAATTGGATCAGGCCATGAGAACCAAATCCAGCATGCACTTGCTGCACTCAAAAGCGACCCAATCCTTAGTGTTCATGTGGCAGCTTTCAGATTTGGTATTCAACAAACCACATTGCGCGATTGGCATTTTGGCAACACCCAACCATGAAATCAGGCTCTGTAACTGGTACTGGTTACTGGATTAGGAATTTCAGATATTAGTTGATACTGTTTGTGTTTTGAATTTGTTTCAGGAAACATGGTGTGCCTCTAAGCCTGATAGTATAGGGTTTGATACTCTATATGTTTTATGTTTGGTTTTGAGTATCGGTTTGATACTCTATATGTTTTATGTTTGGTTTTGAGTATCGGTTTGATACTCTATATGTTTTATATTTGGTTTTGAGTATCGGTTTGATACTCTATATGTTTTATGTTTGGTTTTGAGTATCGGTTTGATACTCCATATGTTTTATATTTTGTTTCAAGGCTACCATTTGGAAGTCTTATATGTTATGAGAATAAGGCTCTAAGTAGCCTAAGAAGTGTATTTAAGAACTGCTATTCTTAGCGTTAGAAGAAGCAGACTTCGACAGACAGAGTTTTCAATATACTTGGTTGAACCGTTACTTTATTCAGTTTGCTTCGAGAATCTTTAGTTTGAGATCCACCAAATGTCTCTGAGACTTCAGTAGTTGCAATACAGTAAGAGGTCTATTCAACAACCTCAGTTAAAGCCTCCGGACTTTGATTCATTAGTTACCACCTTCGGTAAAGAACAAAGTCGGTTAACCTTACATTTTACCGCATCTCCTGAAAGGAGGTTACATTTTTTTAACTTCAACAAGTTATCAAGATAGAAGGCGTTCAAGGACCAAGCAAGGGCAAGGCCCCTGAGAAAGGATCCAAACAAGGCACCAGGGATTCCAAAGGACGGTTTACGAAGACTCCAAGCAAAGGAGCAAGCAGCAAGCAGCAAGTGACGCAGCTGTGAGGCAGTTAGTCAGAGGCGCTGCTGAACAATCAATGGGAGAATCATCACAACAACCACCAGAACCACCATTAACTACTCCTAAAGGGTATCCAGAATCCCCAAGAAAGCCTACAGGTACATGAGTATCTCCTGTACCACTAGGCGATGATCCAGATAGCTCTACTACTAGCGAAGGATCAGACGACATGGCTTCAAAAGCAGGACCCTCAGGGCTAGGGGCCCTAGGACCAGAGGTCCTAAGACTAAAGATTCCTAGGCCTAACCTAGTTGTTATAGCCAAAATCAGTATCAAAGTACTATCACCTAATAAGTTTACTTGTGAAGGAGACAACCTCAAACCAGAAGCATTCAATAGATAGTATAACTCAGTACAGTTATATCTACGTCTAAATGGACTACAAACTAGTGAGGCCGGAGGAGGAAATTATTAGATCCTCTATACTGAAAGACGAGCTCAGGAAGCAGCCTTTTAAGCAGCTGAGCAATTCGGTAAAGATATGATCAGAGAAGACCTTGTTGGGTTTCTACGAGAAAGATTCTAATCTTCGAAACACAAAGACGATACCTATCGCAAATGCCATGAAATCATGCAAGTACATAGTGGCAAGATACAGAGAATATCAACTATAGCAACCAATTTACTAATATTTTGATCACGTCTGCCGGCAAATACCATAAGTGATTATGCCTTCATTCAACAGTTCTTCAAAAGCATGCATCCTAGGTTACAACAGGAAGCAGAATTATAGTATGCTGCAACAGACACTGTTGTGGAAGTCATAGAAAATGCAGAAAGTATAGATGCTATTCTAAAAAGCACTGGCACTTATGGGAAGGAGAAATTCGAGAAACCAGTACAAGAATTAACATCCAAACAAGAAGGATGGAAGAACAATTGAAAAATGAACAACAAGACCCACAGGAAGCCTAAGGAACAAAAAGAAAAGGGTCTTTGCTATACCTGTGGAGGTAAAGGACATCTAGCAAGAGACTGTCCCAGCAAAGACGACAAGGGCAAACGCAAGGGCAAAGTAAAGGTGAAGAAAGAGGTCACCTCTACCAGAGCGGAACAGGAAAATCTGGTAGACGAGGTGTTTATCAATGGCATAGAAATAGAGGAAGAAGAAGACATCCTCACGATAGCCGCTAGACCAATAAATGTTAAACCTCATGACTCCCTCGAATGAACAATGTATATCAAGAGCAAAGAAGCCAGAGTCCTATTTGATACAAGATCGATAGGAGCCAACCTGCTTAGTGCCACCTTTGTGACCATGTATGGAATTCCTTGTCAGGAATTGAAGACAGTGATTAGGATACACCAAGCTATGAAAGGATCACGGTCTGAAGGTAATAAAGAATGTACAGATAATATATTTGTGGGAAGATTGAGCATACCAGGAACCAGGATGTTGGTTGGTAACCTAGCAAAATATGATGCTCTAATAGGAATGCCTTTTCTGGAACAACACCAAGTCCATATCGAATGTGGTAAGTTAGCTATTGTAACCGCCTCTTGGGAGATGCAGTAAATGTAGGGATAATGGGCTTTGTTCTTTACCAAAAGTGGTAACTAGCAAAGCAAAGTCCGGAGGCTTTAACTGAGGTTGTTGAAAGGACTTCTCACTATATTGTGACTACTGAAGTCTCAGAGATGTTTGGTGTATCTCAAACTAAAGATTCTTGAAGCGAACTGAAGAAGGTAACTGTTCAACCAAGTATATTGAAAACTCTGTCTGTTGAAGTCTGCCTCTTCTAACGTGAAGAATAGCAGTTCTTAAATACACTTCTTAGGCTACTGAGAGCCTTATTCTCATAACATATAAGACTCCAAAATAGTAGCCTTGAAACAAAACATAAACATATAGAGTATCAAACTGACACTCGAAACCAAACATGAAACATATAGAGTATCAAACCGATATTCGAAACCAAACATAAAACATATAGAGTATCAAACTGATACTCGAAACCAAACATAAAACATATAGAGTATCAAACTGATACTCGAACCCAAACATAAAACATATAGCGTATCAAACCCCATATTCTCAGGCTAGAGGCACACCTCATTTCCTGAAACAAATTCAAAACACAATCAGTATCAACTGATACCTGAAAATCCTAAACCAGTAACCTGTACTGGTTACAGCTATCCTGTTTCTTAAACAGAATATTCGAATTGTTTACACACTTACTAGTAGTGTGATCCAAGCAGCAGGGATTAGCACTGAGGATGTTATGGACCAGCAACTGGAAGTGTTTCCCAAGGAAATACCGTAAAACTTACTGCCACTAAGGATAATCAACTATAAGATAAACCTACAGCTAGGAAAGGAGCCATGCTCTTTATCCACTTATTCAATAGCGGAACAATCGGTAACAGATATGAGCATATGGCTGAGAGAAAAAGAGAAGGCAGGAATTATAGCAGGACAAGCAGTTTCATCGGCAGCTCCCATGTTTGTACAAGAAAGGAAGGATAAGAAATGTATGATGCTATGGGTGGACCTCACAGCCAGGAAAAAAATAATGATTACGGATGGTGAAATTATTCCTAACCAAATGATGATCCTAAACGCTCTAGGAAGGACAAGATATCGAAGCAAAATCGATCTTACTAATGCTTGTTTCCAAACAAGAGTTGAACCGTAGGATGTGAGCAAGAACAACTTAAAAACATTATTTGGATGTTTCATTAGCAAGGTTATGCTACAAGGAGATATGAATGCTATGGGAACTTTCATGTATAAGGTTCGATCTATTCGCGGACTACTTAGGACATTTCATGTGGTTGTATATCGATGATATACTCATTGTTCCCGATACAGAGGCTGAACATTTGAAACATATATCAATGATTTGTGACAAACTAAAGCAAGCTCAGTTCTATGCAAGTAGGAAGAAATCAGAATTCTTTGCCACCAGTATAGAAGTGTTAGACTATGTTATTAATGATAAAGGACTCTCACCAGCAGCGGAAAAGATAGCGAAGATCGAAGAAGGGACAACACCACTGTTAGGCAGATGCCAAACTCTAGTATAACCAAGGAATGTAGGTCAAATCTTTCGTCGGAGAATCTGTCAAGGAAGGCTCGTCTCGATAAAATAGGTGAAGTGAAGATTCATATGTGTAAATGATTTTATATTGCTAAGATCTCTTCTCTGTTGCTTGATGATGTCTGTAAAGCTTGATAGGCACTTCGATATTTATACCCCGCATCTGAGTGTTCGCGGACTACTTCTAACTAATATGCCCCAAAGTACCACTCTGGTTTTAATATGCAAACGTCCAGAATCTGATAAGTACAAGTACCGTTTTACACTAAAATCTATTACACCCTTTCACGCTTACAGAATAGTATTCCTCTGTTGAGATGACTGTGCTATTTGTTATACCAAACAGCGGTCTTCAACTTAGTTGTCTGCATAGACAATTATATTACTTTAGTCTTGTTGACTATCGTACCAGTAGTCTCTTCAGTCATGAAGTGATCAGTTTCATGCCAGGCCACCTAGGGCTAATTGCAAGTCCAAGACTAATGTGTTGGTGTCTTAAGAGTCTCCAACTTATCTAGGTCTCCCTTTCTGAGCGTACTTCCCCTTGGTCCACTGGTATTTATAGAGGAGTCCTATTACTAGGACCAACCAATATACAGCTGATCTCAAAAGGGTATGGGTGGATTCGGTATTTCCTCAATAGCCTCCACTACTGAAACATCCTCTTGGAGTTGTTCGCCAAAAAATGTCCTGTCACTTGCAGCTTGTGGTTTTGGAAGCCTAACTTTGAAGCCTACTATCTAAATGTGCCTTCCACAGATCTCTTCTATTCCACATCCCAGATGTCGCCAAAGGTCCCCTCTCATATATCCCGTGAACAACATACAGTCTGACGGACAGCAGCGACGTATATGGTGTTATGAAGTGGGCTTCATTGGTGTGACCTTTTAAGTATAGGACGCAACTCTTGAAATCTTGCTAATGACATGCCAGCCCCATAAGGGGGCTGGAGGATGGTGTTGGCCTCTTGGTAAATCGAGGGTCTGTGGACTTGTCTCAGATTTCCATATACCTAACATGAGTTGCCGCCTACTAGGCTTTGCCTCGAATACCTTTTATAACGTTTTATAAATCGTTCTAAATATATTTTGAGACTCAATGTGGTCAGGGTAAAAAACCTTCTGCATTCACGTGGCCACGGTAGAAAATTCGTCTCCTCACTCTCTTACTTCTGCCCTTCCTGCCATGTCCGGATTATCATTATGAATGTTTTCCACAACTTCATCCACATTTTCCATACCGTTGGCTGGTTCCGATGTGTTCTCATCTTCTGAACACCCTTGCCATTTGACCAAGTACCACTGTTCCCGCTTCTCTTAACAGTAGCCATGTACCCATTTCCTATAAGAGTGAATCTGGCTTCTTTCTATTTTTACAAACTCCCATTGTAAATCGCCATTAATGTCCTCCGGTTCCCTAGGAGGTCGCTGATGATTGCCATGAACTGATTCGCTATAGGATTCCAATAATGCAATAAGGAATACAGGGTGAATGTTCCATCGATCGGATATGTTCAGATTGAATGCTCGTGATCCTTGATTTTCCAAGATTCGGAAAGAACCATATAGCTTTGGGCTTAGCTTCTTTAATTTCCATTGGGTGTGAATGTTTTTTGCGTTTAATATTACTTTGTCCCAATCTTGAAGTCTGGCTGTTGTCTAGCTTTCCAGTTATAGTATTTTAACATTCGTTCTGTTGTCTTTTCTAGTGAACCTCGTCCTAGTTCATGTATCATCTTAATCCAGTTCGCATCGAGTGTCACTCCTAGATCTAGAGCTTCTCGCTCCCTCATCCACTCTGACTGTGGATGGAATCTGTAGTTCACATAGAATAGTGACATCCTGTGAGTATTGATTGCGGAGTTGTTATAGGCATGTTCAGCTAGTGGTAGTAGCTGATACCAGTCATCCTGATCATAGTTGACAAAACTTCAAAGGTCTCCTTCTAGCACTTGGTGGGTATGTTCTGTTTGTCTGTCAGTTTGAGGGTGGTATGCCAATGACATTCTTCGCTTAATTTCTAATGCTTTGCATAGGGATTCCCAGAATTCTCCCATGAACTTTGAACCCATGTGCAAGACGATTTCAGTTGGCAGGCCGTGTAGCCTCCAGACTTCTTTTAGGAATGCATTTACGACATCTTTGGTGGTGGCCAATTTCTGTAGTATGATAAAATGTACCATCTTGGTAAATCGATCAACTACTACCATTATCTGAGTGCATTCTTGTAACTCGGGTAGTTGTGTGATAATGTCTCCTAAGATCGACGCCAATATGGTCTAGGGTATATGCAATGGTTGCAGAAATCCGTACTTAGTGTGTCCAGGGAATTTATTAGGTTGACATTCATCGCAGGATCATACGTAATCATTGCCCCATTCCGTAAGGCCTTTCCTGTGGAAGGCCTGCATAATAATCTCCAAGGTTTTCTCTTGTTCAAAATGTCCTGCAACATTTGTATCGTGACATCCTTCTGCGATCTTGGTGTATAGTGCCTGACTATTTGGTACAAATAGTCTTTACTTATAATATAGTAGATTGTCAGTTAAGGTCCAATCCTAGTGGAAATTATCTCCTTCATCTCATAGTCTAATGAGTTCTTCTCTCCGTAGCCTCCTAGCTGCATCCGTCTCAATAGCTGCCTGTATCTCACTTAAGAATTCAGGATTAAACTGCTTCATACCTTTTTGTAGGACTATGGTATTTGTTATTAGAACTTTCTCTGGTACTTCTGAAATGTCGTACCAGTTTTTATTGTCTTTAGCTGATGCCGGTAGGTAACTGATGCTAGGTTCCTGTTCTTTTACGATCAAGGATCTTGTCACCATTTCGGTGCTTCTAAATCCCATAGTTCCTCAGTCTGTATCTTCTAAGTTGTCTACTTCCATCATGTTTGTAGTATTGATATTTTCTACCCACAGTTGGGCTATGCGATCACCCATTCTTATCTGGCAGTCAATGTCTTTATTATTGAAAAGTACGATGTGGAGTTCACCAGTGAAATTAGCATTGATTACGCCAGCTCCGGTGGAGATTCCGCTTCGAACCGCTAATCTGCTTCTTGGGGCAACTCTTTCGTAAGTTCCTCCATGTAGCCCCATAGCTATCCCCATCCTTATTAACACTTGACCATATTTCGGGACTATATAATCCTCTATGGCATACAGGTCATGTCCTGCCGCCATTCTTGAGCCCTTCGTTAGCAAGTATGCCATTTTACGCAAATTTCTTGACCCTAATAAGGGGTTCCTTTCCACCTCTTCGAGTTTCCAAATCCAAATCCTTGTCTCCATCCCAGTCTTTTCCTTCATTGCCCACCCTTGCTACTAGTGAGACCAAGAGATTTTGCGGTTTTAAAGTTTTCTGTTCACAATACGTAGCTCCATCTTCACTGTGGTACTCTGGCTGTCTGCTTAATACATCAGGCTATTCGTCCTTTGTGCCTGGTCGGTATACAATATGAAAATTGTATTCCACTAACCTCTGGACCCATCAAATTTGACAGCCACTCCAGACTTTGATGGTAAGGAAGTATTGCAGGTTTTGATGGTCGGTAAAGACTGTAATCAGTTTTTCTGTTCCGATCAAGTAGTGTCTCTACTCCTTAAATGCTTGAAGAATTATAAGAAGTTCTTTATCATGAATTTCATAATTCCGTTTAGCAGAGTTCCATTTTCTTGAATGGAATACTACTGGATATAGCTTTTTCTCAAAGTATTGAGGAAGGACACAACCAAGTGCGAGATCGCTAGCATTGGTTTCTACCACTGTGTCACGAATGTGGCTTAGTGAGAAAGGGAGTTTTCACATGACTCATAATTATGAGTCATAGGTATGTTATGTTTCGCACATGACCTCATTTAAGGTCATGGGTTTCGCACATATGACCACTGCGGTCATATGATTGGTTTATGATAATATATTATGTTTTGCATATGACCTCTTTTAGAGGTCATGGGTTTCGTGCATATGACCACTTTGGTCATATGACTAGTTTATAATATTTTTGGTATGACTCATAGTTGTGAGTCATATATGGTGCGTGACTTGAGGAGTAAGTCACAAGGGCATGAAGGGCAACTATATAAGGAGGCCACTAGGGCCGAATAGATAGGCAACCTAATGGCCCAAAGATCAGCCTTCCACTCAACTGTCCGGGCGGCCCGCCGGGACCCCCTCCCCTCATCTAAGAAACTATGCAGAGAGGCCCGCCTCCTTTACTTCAAGGCCATCAAAAAAGCCAAAAACGAATACTGGAAAAACTTCCTGCAAACAGCGAACCCCCAGTCCCTCTGGACGGCAAAAAGGTTTGTGTTCGGTAAACCGCCCGACAGGTTCCCCCAGATCCCAGGGGCTGAGAGCCCCCAAGAAATTAATCAAGCCCTCCTACAGTACTTCTTCCCCGAAAAGAGGTCTTCCCCCCCTCCTGGCATCCTGCGTGAGTTTAAGGACGTTCCAGAGCTGTCGGCAGAAGAAATAACCACAGCCCTCAGGAAGTCTTCCTCGTCCTCTGCGCCCGGGCCGGATCAGATTCCATACTCGGTTTGGAAGAAGGTCCACTTAACGAACCCGACCATCCTCACCTCTCTCCTAGGTCCCCTGGTCAGACACGGGTACCACCCTCCCTCACTAAAAATGGCCAACGGAATTGTTCTGGATAAGCCTGGGAAACCCTCATATGACACCCCCGCATCTTTTCGAATCATCGTCCTCCTAGAAACTGTGTCGAAGATTCTGGAGAGGGTGATGGCAAACTGCCTCTCGACCCTTGCCCGTTTCCTGGGCCTGCTCTCCCCCAACCAGACTGGCTCCCTACCTGGTCTAAGCACCTTTGACGCAGCAGCTACCCTTTCACACGAGGTCCAACTGTTCATGCGCCCGAAACTCAAGGTCTCGACCCTCTTCCTGGACATCAAGGGTGGTTTTGACAACGTATCAGCCCCGCTACTCTGCAACAGGCTCGCCACAAAGGCGGTCAACCCCTACATGGTCTCGTGGATTAGGTCTTTCCTCCACGGCCGCACTTGCCGCCTGGTTTTCCAGGGAGCGCCCCAAGTTTTCTCGCCTGTCTCAGTTGGTACCCCCCAAGGCTCCCCAATCTCCCACCTACTCTTTGTGATCTACATCTCCACCCTCCACTTCCAGGTCCCCAGGGGCCTCATCCTCTCCTACGTGGACGATTTCGCAGTCACGGTGGCCTCAGGCTCATACCGGAGGAACATCCAACGTCTGCAGGGCATCACCAAAATCTTGCAACGAAAAGCTGCCGGCCTGGGTGTGTCGTTCTCGATCCCGAAAACTGAACTCATGCACTGGGAGACCCCCACGCAGAAGGTCCCCCCACCCCCGATTCCGGTCCTGCTGGACGATCTCGTTTTCCACCCCTCAAAGCTCATACGCTGGCTCGGATACGGGTTCGAGCCCTCCTCCACCTCGGGCACAAGAGGTACCACATCCCACTTCGTCAGAAGACTCGGCCTGGCCCAAGGAGCCTTCGCCACCATCAAGAGACTATCGAGGCCCGGGAAAGGCCTCCCCCCCGTTCTCTGCCACCGACTGGCATCATCCCTGATCTCCCCTATCCTCCTGTACGGGGCGGACCTCTTCTCCCCTAGTCTCACCCTCCTCGACCGCATGTCAGTCTTCTGGAGGTCGGTCCAGAGGTGGGTTACGAACTGCTTCTCCTCAACACCAATAGGCACGCTGGCCTGCGAGTCAGCCCTACCTCCCATGCCCCTCCTTATACGCCACCGCCAAAGGCTGGCAGCCATTAGGCTGGTCTGCCTCCCACCGGAAGCTAACCCGGTGACGGCCAGGCTGCACCCCACATTCCCGACCTCGTCCCCCTTCAGGGCTCTGGACGACCATCGCCTCCACACGCGAGGGCTGACATCGGTCTACGCTCCCCTCTCATGGAAATCCCCCGTCCCCTCCCCCCCAATAAGAAAACACCTTCCAATTGATGCTATTACTCATCGGACCCTCCCCTTCATACCCGGCTCCGGCCCTCTGCCGGTGGCTTCCCCAGATCTCCTGCCGCCAGCTTGTCTCCCGATTGCAGGGGACACACCCTCCTACAGGTCGATCAAGATGAAGATCAGGTCGGCGCTAGTCAAAGATTGGAACGACCAGTTCCCGCCGCCCCCAACGTACCCCTACCCCGCGTCCCTATCCCCCCACCCTTTCATGGGTCTGGGAAGGTTCGTTGCAGGGAGGATCCACCAAATGCGATCAGGCAAGAGTTACCTCGCTGCCCACCCATCATGGTTCACGGAAGACCCCTCTCCCCTCTGCCCGCTATGCGAGGAGGGTGATGAAGACTTCAGCCACGCAATCCTGACCTGCGTGTCCCGCAGGGAACCGCGCGAGCGCCACCTCCGGGGGCTCGCTTCGTTAGACAGGGACAGCCCCCTCGGGTCAAACCCCGCCGCTCTCATCTCCCTCGCTAGGTACATAAACGTCACAGCGACGGGCTTCCCACCCGGTATGCCCCCAGCAGAATGGGACCCTCAGCACCCCCCGTGGGGGGATACATCTGATCTGCCAATCCACGGTTTCGCCCCCTAGGCGGGGATCGAGCCTCCAACCGTTACTTTCTTGTCAGTTTGCTGGAGGAAAATCTTTTGTTATGATCGTGCGCTTGTTTGTTTTATTTCCTTAGGGATTTGGTGTCGGCTATCGGACACACTTAGGAGGTTTTTATATTTGGTGCGAATTTTTCTTTTGTTAATTGCGAGTTTTTGAGATTAAGGTTTTGTTTATGCCATAGCTAGCGCTGCATGCAAGTTCTTGTACCATAAATCAATGAATACATGAAGATAAAAAAAAAAAGAAAAAAAGAAAAAAAAAGAAAAAAACAAGGCCGAATAGAGAGGCCCCTCCTGGGCCCCCTGATTAGATACGGGCACAACCCCCCCTCCCTGAAAAAGGCCAACGGCATAGTGCTGGACAAACCTGGCAAACCCTCATACGACACCCCTTCCTCGTTCCGCATCATCGTCCTCTTGGAGACTGTTTCAAAGATCCTCGAAAGGGTGATGGCAAACCGGCTCTCGGCCCTGGCTCGCTTCCTGGGCCTCCTCTCCCCAAACCAGACTGGCTCCCTTCCTGGTTTGAGCACCTTCGACGCGGCAGCTACCCTCTCCCACGAAGGTCAACTGTTCATGCGCCCCAAGCTCAAAGTCTCGACCCTCTTCCTGGACATAAAAGGTGGCTTCGACAATGTCTCAGCCCCGATCCTCTGCAATAGACTCGCCACCAAGGCGGTCAATCCTTACATGGTCTCGTGGATCAGGTCTTTCCTCCACGGCCGAACCTGCCGCCTGGTTTTTCAGGGCACCCCTCAAGTTTTTTCACCCGTCTCTGTTGGCACCCCCCAGGGTTCCCCGATCTCCCCCCTCCTGTTCGTGATCTACGTATCCACCCTCCATTTCCCGGTCCCCAGGGGCCTCATCCTCTCCTACGTGGACAACTTCGCAGTCACGGTGGCCTCAGGCTCATACCGGAGGAATATCCAAAGACTGCAGGGTATCACCAGGGTACTACAACGGAAAGCCAGTAGACTCGGGGTGTCCTTCTCGATCCCCAAAACAGAACTGATGCACTGGGAAACCCCTTCTCAGAAGATCCCCCCACCCCCCATCCCGGTCCTACTGGACAACTTGGTATTCCGCCCCTCCAAGCTGATACGTTGGCTCGGGTACTGGTTCGAGCCCTCCTCCACTTCGGGTACGAAAGGTACCACATCCCACTTTGTTAGAAGACTCGGGCTAGCCCAAGGGGCCTTCGCCACCATCAAAAGACTGGCTAGGCCCGGCAAGGGTCTTGCCCCCTTCCTCTGCCACCGTTTGGCGATGTCCTTAATCTCTCTCATCCTCCTATACGGAGCAGACCTTTTCTCCCCTAGCCTTACACTCCTCGACCGCATGTCGGTGTTCTGGAGGTCGGTCCAGAGGTGGGTCACGAACTGCTTCTCCTCGACACCTGTCGGCATTCTTGCTTGCGAGTCGGCCCTACCACCCATGCCCCTCCTTGTACGCCATCGCCAGAGACTGGCGGCCGTAAGACTGGTCTGCCTCCCACCGGAGGCTAATCCAGCAACTGCCAGGCTCCACCCCTCGTTCCCGACTTCGTCCCCCTTCAGGGCCCTTGACGACCACCGCCACCACACAAGGGGCCTGTCGTCGGTCTATGCTCCCCTCTCATGGAAATCCGCTGTCCCCTCTCCGCCGATAAGGAAACACCTCCCGATCGATGCTATTGCCCATCGTACCCTCCCCTTCGTCCCCGTCTCCGGCCCTCTGCCGGTGGCGTCCCCCGACCTCCTCCCACCGGCCTGTCTCCCGGTCGGTAAAGGGACACCCTCCTACACGTCGATTAAGCTAAGAGTCAGGTCAGCGCTATACAAAGAATGGAATGATCAGTTCCCACCACCCCCGACCTACCCCTACCCCGTACCGCTCAAGCCCCACCCCTTCATGGGGCTCGGCAGGTTCATGGCGGGAAGGATTCACCAGATGCGATCGGGCAAAAGCTACCTCGCGGCCCACCCATCATGGTTCACGGAGGACCCCTCTCCCATCTGCCCGTCCTGCGAGGAAGATGAGGAGGACTTCACCCATGCCATCCTCTCCTGCGAGTCCCGCAGGATACCCGGTGAGCGCCACCTCCAAGGCCTCGCTTCGGTAGATTGGGACAGCCCCCTCTGGTCAAACCCCTCAGCCCTCATGTCCCTCGCCAAGTACATTAACGTTACGGCAACGGGATTCCCACCAGGAATGCCCCCAGCCGAATGGGAACCTCACAACCCTCCAGACGCGAGAGCGTCGGACCTCCCGATCGACGGATTTGCCCCCGGAAAGGGGTACGACCGCTGCCCGCTTTGCTTTCCTGTTTTTGTTAGGAATTTTGTTTTTCGTTATGATCATGCGTTTTATTGTTTTATTTCCTTAGGGACTTTGTGGCGGCTATCGGACACAACTAGGAGGATTTTACAGTTTGGTGCGAGTGTTCTTTTGTTATTTGCGAGTATTTGAGATTAAGGTTTTGTTTATGCCATAGCTAGCGCTGCATGCAAGTTCTTGTACCATAAACCAACAAATACATGAAGATAAAAAAAAAAAGAGAAAAAAAAGGCCGAATAGATAGGCCATCCTCCGTCTCCGCTACACACCCGGCGATTGAAATCAAACCTCCGGGCTTGATCTTCACAAACCATCCATCCACCCCCCCTCTCCTGCCACGATGGCTTCGGTCTAGGAGTGACGGCCATCCCCCTCTCCCCCTTGCTGTTCTCTTCTGCTTTTTTGCGCGTCGAGGCAGTCCTTCCTTTGAGTTCCGGTACTGCTTTTCTGCTGCCCGTTCTCGCCCCCTTTCCTCGCTTAGCGAGGCCCCTCCACACGGTCGGCGACCGGTCACTTCCCATGCTCCAGACGGCTGGGAACACAGTTTGCGGTACGCGAGAACTCTCCAACAGGCCTCCGGGTCGATCTCGCTTCTCCCCTTGGTCGGCTCAAGCGGTGGTATCCCATCCACTAAGTGACGCAATCTCTCGTAGAACAAGGGACTACATGAGAGACGCGGTAAAACGCTTGCCTTCCTCCCTGGGGACTGCCCAGAAAGACACGAACACGATTACCGATAGTTGCCACGGTCGCGTTCGGTTTCCTTCCTGACCTGACGGTTGGATCGGCTGGCACCCTACTGCTACACCCTCGCTCGGCTTGCACCCTACTGCTACACCACCTTACCTTGATGCCCCCCAGGGCGTCTCCACCAGGCTGCCTCGGCCTGGACGACACTGATCCTCCCAGCAATGCCGCGGGTACTCTTTTTTATATTGGGACACTGTTGGGTACTGGGGCTTCTTTTGTTCTGATAGGCTTGGGTGGCTTTCTTTTACAGTCTTTACCATTTGTGTATACTACAAGTTGCAGGGCGGGGGAGTTTTTTCGACTGCGTGGGGTGTTGGAGTCGGCGGCTCTAGGAGAGACCCTTCCGCGTTCAAGTCGTGGGGCCCACGGGCTGGGCACCTGGTCTCTGATGTTGATGGACTTCGTGACGGTTTTTCTTCTGGCTGTTGCGGGCTG